>JASDQU011100129.1:58045-75243 GCA_032191745.1 Picea mariana | reverse complement strand
GAAAAAATTGTTCTTTTTTGTTCAAATTATATTATTAGTTCATATATAGATTCTTGTCATTTTCTTCTAATTGATAAGAAAAATAATATTTATCAAGAGATACATTATTTTACCATCATTTTTTGTTCTTCTTAATCCTTCTTTCATCTCTTAAAGACTTAATTGTTTGAAACATTAAAACGATGCCATCAAAATCTAATCTTTGAAGTATTGAAAATAAGTAATTAAAGGCCTAATGTGAATATGTAAAACACTATGTCTTAGGACAAAGAAATTCAAAAAATTCAATCAAATTTAATGAATTCTTTGGCATATTTTCCTATCCAAAAACATCTCTAGGGTTACAACATTATCTTGGCACCATTGTGAGGGACTGAATTAAGAAAATTTGTATTTTCCCTAGGCAAAACAATAGGAAAACCTAGTCTTTATCGGTGACCAAGAGTTAGGAAGGAAAATATATTTCACATGGTGACTCCACATTTTCAATCCTAGCATCAGGAAAGAAAAACACTAGGGATAACCCAAACCCAAAAAGGACCACACCAGTAGTATACCTAGAGAAAATTTTGTCTAAGACAAAAGCTATACAAAGACCTATAACATCTTATACTCTACCTTCTGCTGCGGAAAATTCTTCTTCCATAGAACCYAAATCAAAAGAGAGATCCTCTACTATTGTAAAAGATCCTTCAAAATATTTTTCTTCTAGTTCCCTTAAAACTTCTCTTCCATCAAATCCTAAAGAGTCCCTTCCAAATTCTCCAAAAATGATTTTACCACTTACAATAATTGGTTCAATTAAATTCTTCCTTGAACACTATATTGAGCTTTCTCTTTAAGGTCCTCCTATAATTTCCCAGGTCTAGCCTACTGGAAATTCTCCCAAAATTTCTCCAAATGAATCTATTAGTAATTCTCCTATTAATTCTCCTAGATTTCTTTGTTATACCCTAAAAAGGAAGATTTAGAAATTCCACAAACATATATTTTGAAAGATCCTCTACGAGAGGATGAATCTAAAGTAGTATTTGTAAGGACCCCAATCGTTACGACTCCAAGCGAAGTAAAAAGTGCAAGATCCTCTTTTTGTTTTTGGGTAGGAAGGTAGTGATGACACAGTTAAACCACACCACCTGACGATGAACATCACGCATGCAGATCAGGCGAAAGATGAAAAAATCCAAGACATATAGAAATGACTACCCACCCGACACCAAAACGACAACGCCTACAACTAAAGGACAATATCAACGAACCGACACAATGACTTCGATGACCTGTAACTAGAACCCTCACGGTGAACGAGATAAAAACGCATAAGTTACAATAAGTACTACCATAAAAACAAAAATCTCAACCACATCGATGCTGCACAATCCTAAGTCGGGTCATCATGTGCGCTTCTTGATCCATGCGCGCAATGATCCAGTCTCAAGAAATCATGTTTCCACAAGGCGATGGGTGCACTAGGAACCTACACCCACCCAGTCTAATCCAACCCCTTTGTGCCAACATAAAATCCATCAATGCAACAACCTTACAAAATACACTCAATAAATCGATAGGTCCTTATCTAACTCCTGGTTGGGAGAACAATTGAGGCTGCTATAAGGTGATGATCCCAAAACTTAAAATCAACATTTAAGATTGATGTAGGGAAAACCATTAGAGGTGATCAACGCATTAAACATCCTTAAACCAATTATCTAAAAGCAAATAAGTGGTTAATCTAATCAAAGTGGTAACTGCCTTGCTCATAATTAACCATCATTAACCAGCTACATCGCCATTGAATCTGAAACTATAAGAATTCGATGTCTTAAATCGCTATTCAAACTAAAACTATAAAGGTGTTTTCCTAAGGATGAGTTCGCTATGGAACCCAATGCGAGACAAGTGTTTTAAACAAATCACCATCTAGTAAAGAAATCATATAATGAATTGTAAAGAAATTGCCTATTGAAATCGTTGTCTAACGGTAAGCGATGTTCATTATCTGAGAGTTATAATGCTATCCTTTAATAGTATCATTGTCTAATATTGATGCTATAATTAATGATTTTGTTGTCTGAATCATCTTGTTATCCCTTAATGGTTAGCTAACAAAAAAGGGTATTGTTGTCAAATGGCTATCCATTAAAGTCTAATCATGTGGTCTTATTAAATAAACGTGAGATTGTTGTAAAACAAAATTCTAAGGCTGACTATTAGAAGTGTGAGGTGGTTGTTTATCAAGGCACAATATCACTGATCATTAATCAGGTTATTGTCATCCAGCGTTTATAAACACACATTTATTGCAGTTATAATGCAATCATACGCATATTGATTAATAATTTCATTGCCAAGAATATAAAAGCGACAACCATCACACGCAGACACGCTCAACCATGAGGTCGCTGAGAGTTATATGCCAAAATATGTCCGTTAAATACATGACAGTGGTGTATGTTAGACACACAGAAATTAAGTTGTCTAAACATAAAGGTAATGCTTTCGATTAACAAGGGTTTCTACAATTAATGAAATTCCTTGTCAACAATCATAAATATGTCTAATAATAGAGGTTACGATGCCCATGGAAATCGCTATTTATAAATAATTAATGTCATATAACAGTTTAAAATCGAGTGTAAGGTCACTTTATTCAAGTTTGGATTCACTGCATATAAATATCTCTGGGTAAAATTTAATTAAATTTAGATAGATTTAGAATTCTTCATTATTAAAACTAGAAGTCAAAGCATTACACCTACGTGTAGTAGTAGTTGCAACCCAACCATCAATCAAATTCTGGTGTAGTAATATATAAATCCAAGGCAATAAAAATTTGTAAAGTAGTAACTGAATTTCAAGGTAGTAAAAATCCATGTTGTAAAGTCCATGTAGTAGAAAATAACAATAAAATGTGTGCTAGGTAAAATGGAGGATAAATCTAGATGGCAATTGTTTAAGGAAAAGCGTTATTCAACAATCGTTAACAATGTTACAAAACCACCATTTAGGAGCCACGGATTGCACAACAATCCCTTTTTATTTACACAGAAAATCATAATCAACAATGTATACATCATATGCACGATACAATAGTCATTAAAAGTTTAAATAAAAAGAGAAAGTACAGCCAGTTGCTTCCATAACATTTAGAATACACAGAAAATGGTTGAATGAAAATAGAATACCCAACAATCGTTTAATGAACAACCCGTCAACAAAATTGAATCGTTGGGTAGGAAGTAAGAAAATGCAGAGAAAGATCGCATTAGTGGCATATATGTTATCAATCAAAAGCACATGGATTTTACCCTTCAACGCAATGATTTTATCATAAAAATAAAACAGAGATGTATCATTCAAGTGCAGATGTAATCAAGGTTTTAAGCAATTAAAAATGTAGAGTAATCAATCACAAGAAATGCAGAAATAATCTTTCAAGGAGACGTCGAGGCTTTGGAGTTTAAACAATCAAACTCAGAGTTACATCGCTAGGAAATGCATCAGAACGTAGATTTAAATTGCCAGGAAAACACCAAAACACAGAAATCAAACATAGAGGATCAACCCATTCACTAAGGGAAGGGATAAACAATCACAGAGGTAATCAATCACAACAAGGCGCAAGACAATCACCCAACCAGGAACCCTCAATAGGGGTAGAAAACTGGGCAAAACATCCTTCGCTCACCATCCACGCATAGAAAATCAGGTCATTAGAATCTATAGGTCATTATGCACTGAAGTGACGATCGTCGATTCAGCTCCTGGTCGATTTCTCAGGCATGGATTGACGAACTAGAGATGAGGATGAAGTAAATCACACAACTCTTCACAACAAATCAATAAAACCAATAGGACAGTCACAACATTTAGGGATTGAATGCCAAGGGAATCAAGTCAAGCAACGAGCTTAAGGCTATGGGGAATTTAAGTTCTCAACTAAAATGCTAAGTCACCACCTTCTTTACATAGCTAAAAGTACATAAATGAAAGTGTGAGGTCATAATAATCTACCATGCAGAATAAAAACATGCGTACCATAGTTGAAATCGCCCGCTCCGAGTCGTTTTCCCGCGCACTCCGTGCAACTCCCGCTTGCCGACCAATGAGACTTCACCAGTATCTCCCAGCCAACGCTAGGATTACTCTTCTTCCCCCTTAGCCCCCCGAGCCGCAAAGGGCCCATGCACACTAAACCAGAGAAAAACTATCTCCTAGCTCATGTCGCAAGGCTAAGCTACCACTTCTCATCGAGATGGGTATCTCAACTCCCACAAGCTAATTCAGTCAATTCTAAAATTTTGCAGCAGAACGTTACGCATAACAGGGGAGATCCATCCTTCTCCTCCTCCCTCCTTTATATAGAATTTCTAAGTTACTACTTTCCCAAATTCCGATTTAATTTATTGTTCAATAATTTAATTCATAAAAATCTTCCTCGTACATGTGTCACCCATCCCCTCGGTTGTACGAAAAATTAATTTCATTAATTATTTAATTACTCCTATTTCCCTTACCCACCTAAAAGCATTCCTAGAATCGCTCCTAGGTGTCCCCATATTCCCTTACACAATTTAATGACTTTCCCCTTACTAAATTACTAGTTGAGTTCCATTTAGAAAGTTCTTAAAGGCAAGATTCCTTGCTAAGTTGGTCATTCTTCTTTTTCCTTATGTTTCTCTTTTTATTTATGTTTCCCCCTTTTCCCCTTAGTTTCCTAATTCTTTTAAATTTCCCTCTTTCCCTTTTTTTTTATCTAAACTCAAATTAGTAAGTGTAGAAAATTAGTTTTTCCCCTTTTTCTTTTTAATTAATAAATCTTAATTAGCATGTGTAACAAAACAATCATTTCCCTTTTAAAATTTTAAATCCCTCAATAATTTTATTTTAATAATTTTAATCAGGTTTCTTACCCCATTTTCGTCACATGTTTAATGATGATTATTTTTATTTTTATTTTTTTATCACAAGTATCACTTTAGACCTAGATTTTAATTTTCGAGGCTTGACGACATTTAATTAGGGAAATTGTTTTAAAATATTTCTTATCACGTTATTCATTCTAAGGCCATCTAGTTTTATTCTCTTATTAGTTAACAATGCGATGTTCCCTTCAAGACGCACTAGGTGCTCCAAGGGTGCCACTCACCTCATTTCATTTCCCTTGTGCAACGTGCCTTTCAGGATGCACTATGTGCTCCAAGGGTACCACTCACCTCTTTCCAGCTTTTTTGCGCGAAGTTCCCTTCAGGACTCACTATGTGCTCCAAGGGTGCCACTTGCCTCTTGACTGACTTGGTAGACATCAAAAACCCCTAGAGACAATTCTCCACCAGGTGATCTTGTGGGAGAATAAGGGCCTCTAAGGAATAAGGCCCCTACCTTATTGCGTGCCCCTTAGAATCATCATGAGCAACTTTCGCAGTCTTCCCTCATGACATCGTGGGTCTTCTCAAACTAGGTAATTGTTAACCTACAGTTTGAGCCATGAAGAGAGTGCTAGTAGGTTGTGGCAGGGCTACTATCCACACCTCTCCCTCAATGTCTATGATAGTCATGTGTGACCCCTCTACTCCACATGTGAGTCTGGTTGGAAATCTATCGTCAACCTGCATCATAAACGAATCATGTAGGAATAAAATCCATAATCATAACATCTAATCAGATGCACATATGTCATATATAGAACAATCAAACAACAATAGTCCACTCCCTAACTCTATCTAGAGTCCAAGGGTTTCATCGATGCTTAAGCATCCTCGAGATCCAAATCCTTCACACTCAGGATGCAACATCCCTAGGCACCAATAGACCGGGCCATGCCACTACTCAGATGCTTTAATTAGCTCTGCAACCATATTGTAACATCCCCATCCACCCATGGTCGGGCCACGCTATGCTAGAGAACACTTACGTTCTCTCTATGGAACATACTGTAACATACCCAACTTCTATTTTGAACTATGCAACATAATTTTTTCTAACTGCATGCATTTAAAACATACACACACAACACTCTTACGGAAGATTTATATATAAAACGTAACAGAAAAATACATTACGTAAATGCACAAATTCACATTGAAATAACAGTAACATAGGTATGCAACATATATAGGAAATACCCAAAAACCTACAGATAGTTATAACCACGCATATGATAAACCCATAAAATAAACATGTAGATAACAATGCAGCATGTAAATTTATCACACAATTGGCACTTATCTTGGTAAGAATGTCACCAACTACGTGMAGACCTTTTGCGATACTCCCAGCCTTAGATCACACTRTTCATCACTCTCAACAGTGAGTCACCCCCGAGCTGGGACTAAACACCACTCGGGTAAGGGTTCCTAACCAGGMTAACGACTCATGGAAAAAAGTAAAGACTCCATCACAGGTGCCTACTCAAACTAGCASCCTACAGTCTCTCATTCACCACATGCCTGTCCTATCCAAGGAAGTGTGCCCCTTCTCTRCTCAACAGTCCCTCGGTTGCCCCACTTCCCTTCCAGGGCTTCAACAATAGGCCGGACAGGAAGTCTTAGATCCCTATAGTTGCAGTTCAACACCTTCAGGAAGTCAATTCCCAACAATTCTCTCACCCAAAGAATTGCTCACGGGGATGACAACCTGCCTCTTCAATATCCCACTGGTTTGAAAACCTGCTTCTTCAGTCCCGCTCCCTAGCTAACCAACTACACCAACACAAAATGGCTATGGATACAGGTTCTGATACAGTGAAATGAATGTCTAAGGATAACTGAATGTGTGAATGAAAAATGGTCATGGAATCATGGTTGAATGATGGAAGGAATGATGCAAAATATGATGGTAAGAATGATGGGGGGGTGGAAATGAACTATGTCCCAACAATATGTATGCATGTACCCAACTTGACACTTGTCATGTTGGGAGCTACTTTGGCCCACTTGTCCCCAACTTTAGAACTTAAGATAAAATAATTATCCATACTTTATGATTTAAGAAATATTAATATAATATTCCTTTTTGGCTAAAGCTCCCTAGCTTAGCCCCTTTCCTTGAGTTAGCCCCTCCCTTTCCCTAACTAGTGGAGTTTAGTCCCCCATCTCTTTTATCGTGGTCAGTCTATGCCCAATGATGTATTTTATATTAAATATGAGACATGTACAAAAGTAAGCACACTGGCCTTTAACATTTAGGCTCTCTGACCTAATCAAAACATAAGCATCCTATCTTATAATAACTGGTTGACCAGCCTATAAAACATATGATATACACAAAAGGCTACCTGGCCTCAACATTGCATGCACATAAGATATTGTGTGTGGTATCCTGGAATGTGTTCATTTCATCATTTTTACTGCGCAGTACCTGCGTGCACTATGCCATGAAAGATGCATGTCAAAATATATCAAACAACTCACCAGCTTAAGTACAGTATTACATTTACAGGTGGAGTTCTACCTGGGGATATTACAGTCCCCTCCCCTTATTTATGCACTGTCCTTGATGAATCATTTATACATATACAACAAACTTTTCAAAAATCCTCAGTGCATCATGTATACATATACAACAAAATTTTCAAAAATCCTCAGTGCATTATATACCATATACCATTTAAATTCTTTAAAATCACCAAGATTTAGCTATTGAAAGATTGTTATCCATATGGTGCTCTTATTTCCAGCACCAATTCTCATACTCATACTGCAACCGGAAGTCAATTGCTTTATTCCATAGATTTGCTTCAGGAAATAATTCAACTAATTTTTCCTTATTACATGCTTCAATTATACTTCATTGAAGTAGCAACTGGCTGTAGATCCATGACGTTCCACCCAGCCTTATATCTCACTGCTGATAAATTCTTAGCAACATACCATTCCCAAGCATGGGATATGAGTCCATTAGGACAATGGCTTCCCAAGATAACCACGGCCCACAATCAATATCAACATAGTCTAGGCTAAGGTACCGAACTTCAACAACAATCCAACCAACGGTCTCTCTTCCCCACATGCATGTACAACCCAAGGTAGTATGCACCTTCACTGTCCAACAATTCATTGGCTGCTCAACCTCCCTTCCAAGGCTCTAGTACAAGACGAATAGGAAGACTCCGAGCACCGTGGCAGCAGGAGTTCCCACTTTAATCATTATCATCTCATCTTATGGTTTTCAGCAAGCACCATGCTAAATACCATTTTTCCTACAATGATTATATATTGCATACAACCAACAAATTGTCAGTATTTTTTCTACATCATAATTCAACATGTATATCACCTTATGCAATGATCCTATAATTGCCTRCACCTAGAAATTCAATACCAATTACCAAACAATTCAACCAAATAGAATGACTCATCATTCTATTCATATGCATATTCATAATTGATAACAGTAAGTTCATTTCTTCAATTTTCTGAACATAAATTTTCTGTAGTCACTATTCCTGTGACCACCTCACTTGCAAATTTCATGTTGCAATGTTTATCAGTTCCTGAAATGTTCTCAACTTCATGAGTTAGCAACATTTCAACCATTAGTATAACTATTTCCATGTAGAAACATATATATATGCACTCACAAAATGCATTTGGCAAAATGAATTTACGTATACAATTCCATCATGTATGAGTGCAACTCTGCCACTTACCAAGCATGAGTGCAACTCTCAATGCCTATTTATTCAATGCACCTTTGCATTGATTTTCAGAATGAGCTTTATTTAAGTCATGTATCTCACCATCCATAAATTGGAAATCTGGCCAATGTCTTGACACATCTCCACACACTTCCCATTGTCTTCACCATTTCTTGGATGCCTTCCTTTTCGACATGAACACTACACCAAGAATGCAATTTTGTAGTGTTTATTAGTGTTAGCAAAAAGGTTGCAGTCCAAGTTTTATTTAAAGGTAGGAAGCTCATTGGGTATTTGTGTGGCACATAACCTTTATATAACCATAGCTTACCATATCCAACCATGTCCTGGTCTCATACATGACCAGATTTCTTAGTATCGTCCTTATAACAAGTTATTATATTTTATTTTCTCTGGTTACCGCCCCATAACCAAATTAACATGACATGCTACTATGTCAGTGTGTTCATTCAAAAGATAAAATGTTTGATAAATATAGCAGGCCTCTAGCCTTTACCACAGCCAATGGTAACTTAATCTTGTCAATGCACTTAAAAAATACCATACAGTGTGTTATAAACTTCAATTTAGGGAAATCCTTACCTGAATTTCCTTTTAGCAATTATGCAATATAATTTCCAAAAGAGGGATGCTTACATGGATGATTTTAGGGGCTAAATTTCGCTCATGTGCTAATTTTCCATGCTTTTTCTCAAAACGATATTCGCTATTTTAAAAATGATTCACCCAAATTATATAGGATAAAAATATTTTACCTTAAAAATTGCCAAAATTTTATTAAAACTATATAAAATCCTTAAAAATTTGAACATTTTTACAAAAATATTGCCAAACATTTATAGTTGGCATATGAAGGATTAGTAAGATTCGCCAAGGTTTCTACATTTTAAAATAAATTTCCATCCTTAAAATCATCCCTAGATGCTTACCTGCATGGCTTCCATTAAATGCGTTTAATTCTACCTGATTAGTTGATGACTATAGAATTTCTCATGCTTCCTTATCATCCTTATAATTAACATTTCATCCTTCTATTACTTTCTTCCACACTCATCAAGATTATCAACAACACTTGCAAACATGCAAGCATTATCACCCTATTGTTGTCCCAACAAGCCATAAAATACTTGCTGCTATAATAATTGCAGCAACTTCTTTCTTCCTGTATCATGTTTCCTTGTTTATCCCATAAGTCTTCCATTCTCCTAGATTCATGAACCTTCAAGTGCTCTTCACTGTAATTACTTTGCATGAATATTTTTTATTTGAGCACTTTCTAGCCAAAACACTCTTGGTTGCCTTTGTTTTTCCATCCAAATACTAAAATGATATTAACCTTCAAATTTTATTTATTTCCTGGATCCATCTATCCCAACTCATACTTGGATGAATTATGATTCCAATCTTGTTGTCTTATAGACTTTCGATCTTCAACATCCATTTTATTTTTTTATTTTTTTTGGATCCCTCTAATGCAACTCCTACATGACCCAATTATATTTCCAGTCATGTTTTCTGAGTAACCTTGGATAGTTAACACCAACTTCCTTCTTGAGGTACTTGATTTATCCTTTCCTTAACTGATCATATCAGTACTTGGATTTGCTTGTTGTCTATTACTTTCCCTTGTCTTGACCAATCTGATTTCAACCTGCATTGCACAATCCAATTCTATCATATCATAAATAACGCCCTTCATACCATGCTTCCACTGTGCACTCTAATAACCATAAGGGAAGCACTACTCTAATTTCATAGCTAATCCATGAATATGATGCACTCCTTATCCAATATGAAATAAGCCTCTTTCTTTATCTAATTATTGTCATCCAGGTAGTCAATTTCTTTCATAATAGATTTGACTCCAATGTATTGCTTAATCTATATATTGGTTTCTTTGGGATTGAATGCACTTTCACTAATTTAATCATTAGATAATCTATTCCTCTGTCTGGATTCCATTGAATACTTGACTAACATGAGAGGAATTCATGTAGTGGCCTCCAAAGATTTTATGGCTGCACTCAGATTCATACCTTGACATTTTGTGGTCTTGGCTTTGGATCATCTTATGAATATTTTGTCATAGCACTCTTTCCCTAAGTACCTCTTCTTATTTTTAATTAAACTTCAACCTTCTCACTTGTTAATAACTACAAGTTTTAAATTCTGCAAAATCTTTTTAGATAAGTCCCAAGTCTTGATAATTTAGAAAGAACTACATTATCACAGAATCTTGATAGTTTGGAGGACCCGAAAACCATTGTGGTTTTTAAATTAGACCCATGGTGCCTCCAGAGATACATCGGGGTGAAAGGTGGGTTACCGAAACCACTTTCGCCAAAGTCCCGATGTCACATGTTTCAATATGTCAAAGCCACCACTCATGGGACGGGCGACGGCTAGTCAGATCACCCTGTTTCACTCGTTCGGTAGTTCACAGTCGTATTATGTCAGGTGAACGTCGCCATGTAACAAACTCAAAAGATAATGATTTGAAATGGATTAGTCGAGCATGGAAAACCAACGCACTTGTATGTAAGTCTATCTATGATTCATGATTGGGACTCTATAAATACCAATTCTCAAGTATGGAGGCATCATCTTATACATAAAGGGTGTAATCTCCAAATTTGCTCAACCTTTTGATCTTTGTAAAATCATTTCGTTGTCCACAAAATTGAGGTACATGGACAAAACTATATCCAGTAAGATTGGTTATTCAAGCAACATGGTAGATTTACCTACGGGTAATGAGGAAAGGTTAATTGTGCATATAATAGAGACTAAATTCCACACAGAACCTGCTACAGACTCAAAATTGGAAGTCGGGATGAATCCCATTACGAGGGATCTATTCATCAATAGGTGAGTTGTTAAGAAAAAATGAAGCAAGAGACAAAATAAAGAAACCATAGCTAAAATGTCTAAAAGTGTTAGAGAGGATCGACCAGTCTAGTTAGGTACTCTAAAGGAGGAGATCTCTAAGATGAAATGAGTCCTCAAATAAAATTAAGTACATTTTAGCAAATTTTGGAAAACTGGTAGTAGAGGAAAGGGGCCCCAGAGATGATAGACCTGTTCTTAAATGGTCCCTTTAAAATGGGTAAATGTTATTTTAAGTCATTTCCTTTTTGTAACTGATCTCTATTTTAGAAATATACGGAAGTCCGAGCGTTTCAAATTCTACAAATAATTCCTCTCTCTATATGTATTATCTTGAGGAAGAAAAAAAAAATATGGGGAAAGGAACCTGCCCTCTGTGCAGGAAGACTTTTTTTTTGTAATTTTGGGATTAAAATGAATATATAAATGTATAAGCGGATTTTGGACTTTTTATGAAAAGATTCTGACTGGTGGTGATATGAGTCTCATTTTCTTTCATAGTATGCATTTCTTGTAAGCTTATATTTCACTTTCATCTGTCTGAATCAGAGGAATATAAAACCCGAAATTCATCTCTGAGATGCTCTCAACTTAGCAATTTAGACTATATTTATTTCTTCTCAAACCAACTCTGAATTCATTTTAAATAATGCTCCAATGTGGTTGTGTGTTTATTTTTCCTCTAATACCATGCAAATTTTCTATTAAACTCAGACTCATTGCCTTAATTAGCCTTCTCCTCTTGATAGTTCAATGTTTCGACAATGCATTGTTCATTCCATACACCATAGCCCAAATGTCACCTATGTTCCTCCAGTCATTCAACAACAAACCCCAAAGCAAACCAGATCTACCCAATGTTTTCTATAGATATACCAAGTGACATGAGAGATCCCTCAAAAATGTGTTGCAAAAAGATGACGTTCAAACAATATAAAATGTCACGGAAATCTATTTCTTTCTGTTGTTGTTCTCCTTCCAAATGACTTCGTGCGCATAAAAATTCAATCTGTACACCCATATTTATTGTGCACAACAACACCACAAGGTAAATCATTCTTTCGTGCACCTATAACCACTATGCATTTCTTCTCCATCGCGCCAATAACTTGCGCACACTACTTTTGTGTTGCGCGTGAATATCCACTGCGTGAAGTTTTAGTTCTTGCACTGATACCTGTTGCGCACAGTTCTTTGTATCATGCATTGATATTCCATATGCATTTCACTCTATGCATTGCATCATGCCAAAGTTCAATATGCCCCCACCGTGCACAATAATATGCGTGCACCATTGATTACACTGACGCGAGACAACTTATACTCATACTATGTGCACGCCAACCAAACTCCTCTGCGCTCTGCCAATACTGCATACACCCTACGCACCATTATTATGTGGGTTTACACCGTGCACACCTTCTTATGTTTGTGCACTCCGCACAATGCTAAATTTAGTGTACACACTTGCACACCAATATTTTTCCGTGCGGCACCAAAATTTTCCGCGTTCACCCTCACACCATATTTTTCTGCACAGTACTAAATTTCTATAGCATGCACCCTCACGCTATCATTTTTCCACGCAACACCAAAATTTAAAGCATGCATCAGTACACCAATACCTTGTCATGCAGTGCCAAATTTTACCTATCCTGAGTTTTTCACTGCGCCACATGAATTTTTGGTGCGCCCAATTGCGCACATTTGCCTTTATGCGCATCGATTCCTTGTGAATTCCGTTGCAGAAATTGGGGCTTTTTCCCAATTCACCATAGACATTTTGCAACTATGAAATTCGTTCAATTTCATCCTGATAACACCAACTCAACATCTGTAACAACAGATCGTTGTGGGTTGACATTTCTAGAATGAATTTTTCCCAAACTCAATTCACGAATTGGGAATTCTAATTATAAAACTTGCTCCAACTGTCATGGATTCACTGTAAATTCAAATTTGACTAATTCCAGGTCTGAATTTGCTAGAACATATATTAAATCCGTAATATCTCATCACTTGGATGAATTTCTCCATTTTCTCATGAATTCAACCACAAAAATTGGGGCTTTTCCCCATTTCCGCCCAGTTGTTGTTGCTTTTTACCATGGGCATTCTACAAACTGAAATTTGGCCACTTCAAAATAAATCCTCCGTGACATTTTGCTTCAACTCAACTTTCTCGGCCCATTTAGGCTCAGTGTTGAAAACTGAAGCTCTGATACCAATTTGTAACATCCCCAACCACCAACAGGCCAGGCCATGCCACTACTCAGATGCTTTACTTAGCTCTGAAACCATATGGTAATGTCCTTGGCCACCCATGGTTAGGCCACAACACCAGAGAACACTTACGTTGTCGTTGTGGAACATATTGTAACATACCCAGCTTCTATTTTGAGCTATACCACATAAATTTTTCAAACTACATACATTTAAAACATACACACACAACACTCTTGCGGAAGCTTTATATATAAAATGTAATAGACAAATACATTACGTAAATGCACAAATTCACATTGAAATAATAGTAACATAGACATGAAACATATACAAGAAATACCCAAAAACCTACAAACATTTATAACCACACATATGATAATCCCATAAAATAAACACGTAGATAACAATGCAGCATGTAAATTTATCACACAATTGGCACTTATCTTGGTAAGAATGTCACCAACTACGTACAGAACTTCCACAAACCTCACAGCCTTATACCACACTCTTCATCACTCTCAACAATGAGTCACCCCCGAGCTGGGACTAAACTCCGTCCGGGTAAGGGTTCCTAACCAGGCTAACGACTCATGGAAAATAGGAAAGAGTCCATCACAAGTGCCTACTCAAACTAAGAGCCTACATCATCTCATTCCCCACATGCATGTCCCACCCAAGGAAGTGTGCCCCTTCTGTGCTCAACAGTCCCTTGACTGCCCCACTTCCCTTCCAAGGCTTCAGCAACAGGACAGACAGGAAGTCTCACAACCATGTACCTGCAGTTCAACACCTTCAGGAAGTCAATTCCCAACAATTATCTCACCTAGAGAATTTCTCACGGGCCTAAAAACTCGCCTCTTCAATATCCCACAAGCCTGACAACCCACTTCTTAAGTCCTACTCCCCAGCTACACCAACACAAAATGGCTATGGATATAGGTTCTGATACAGTAAAATGAATGTCTGAGGATAACTGACTGCGTGAGTGAGATATGGTCATGGAATCATGCCTAAATGATGGAAGGAATGATGGAAAATATGATGGTAAGAATGATGGGGGGTGGAAATGAAATAAGTCCCAACAATATGTATGCATGTCCCCAACTTGACACTTGTCACGTTGGGAACTACTTTGTCCCACTTGTCCCCAACTTTAGAACTTAGGATAAAATAATTATCCATACTTTATGATTTAAGAAATATTAATATAATATTCCTTTTTGGCTCAAGCTCCCTAGCTTATCCCCTTTCCTTGACTTAGCCCCTCCCTTTCCCTAACTAGTGGAGTTTAGTCCCTCGTCTCTTTTACCATGGCCGGTCTGTGCGCAATGATGTATTTTATATTAAATATGAGACATGTACAAAAATAGGCGCACTGGACTTTAACATCTAGGCTCTAAGGCCTAATCAAAACATAATCATCCTAGATTATAATAATTGGCTCACCATCCTATAAAACATATCATATACACAAAAGGCTCCCTGGCCTCAACTTCGCGCGCACTTAAGATGTTGCGTGTGGTATCCTGGAATGTGCTCATTGTTGGAGCATAAATCGGACTTACATTAGTTTATAACTGGAATAGACTCCTAGATATTGGTTACTACATTCATTTACACTTTATTTCTCCTAATTTGGCCACATAAAGAAGAAGGGCACCTCATCCCTAGATTTTAGGGAAAACTGCTAATTTTAGATCAAGACTCAACTCCCAGTTCTTGATTTTCTCGATTTATTCTTGATTTTCTTGATTTATTAATGATTTATTCCAACTCCCCCATGAAAAAACTCATCTATTATTGTGGAATGCACACCTCCTCTTTAAGTGAGAGATTTATTCCTTAATTAATGATTTTTGTCATTACTATTATTAGTAACTACTATTTCGGGTCAGTTAAGTGAGTTGGAACTGCTTCTCTTGTCAGTTAAGTGAGCCTATGTGGGATAATGTGCATCACTTGACTCTTGTGGACATTAATGAGTGTGTGACATGTATATTTAGTGGTCTAGGTCGAACTATGTGGTCTCCCTTAGCTTATGACACCTATTTTAGCTATTTCTAGCTTTTTTTAACTAGAATTTCTATGTTGGAAATTCTATATATTCACCTCCTCTCTTATTTTTGAGGATGGTTTCTCATGTATATTCATTTTTTATTAATATAATTCTCTGATTTATGTAGAAAAAACTTTCTCTCATCTCTTGAATATCAGGAAATTGCATGCGTTCAATTTAACTAGAATTCTAGATCTATTGGGGTTTCTGCAGGAATTCTACATGGTATCAGAGCTAGATTGAATTTAGTGGATTGTACATGGTTTTATTTGTAGGTATAGATCATCAAGAGGCACAGAAATAAGAAATGGATCATCTCTCTCATCCCACAAAACTCATTCTAAATCTTTTCAATTACTTCGAATGGAAGATAGAGATCTCTCTGCTCCTCCGAAGCAAAGGGATTTACCGGGTAACAATGGGAATGGAAAAAGAACCGACTACTGCAGCAGAGAAGATAAAGTATTTAAATAAATTAGATGAAGCAATTGGTCTGATATTCCTATCAATTTCCATAGATCTCCTCTATCATGTCAGTGGAGCCACTACTCCTGATGTGGTCTGGACCAAATTGGAAGGACTATTCGACAAGCAGGATGCAATGAGAGTGCATCAACTGGAGAATGAAATCATATCCCTAAGTCCAATTCATTTCATAAACCTGCAATAATTCTTCACCAAGTTCAAATCCCTCCTCGTTGAGCTTAATGCATGCGGAGTCATGAAAGGGGAAGAACAACTCATCCTTTCAATTCTCTTGAAGCTAGGCCCTGAATATTTTGTATTTGTGTCGTCTTTTCAAGCATCTAAATTGACTCAGGAAAAATGGAAAATGCCTCCATTGAATGATTTCATTGCAGCATTGACTCAAGAGAAAGATAAGTTAGTCCAAATGGGTGCCATCAAGCATTCCAAGAACCAAGCACTTGCGGCTACTAATGTTCCAAAGAGCAGTGGAAAAGACAAGGAAAAAGGAACGAGTAAATTTCCTGAATCGAAGAAGGAGAGATTCGCACAATATTCAGAGAACTCTTCTGAGCCTAAGGGTAAGAATTAGAAGAAGGAAATAACACTTTTCAGCTACTATTCCAAATGTTTTCATCCCAAAGAAAATTGCATGAGGAAGACTATCGATGAGATGTCTAAGCAATTGCAGTAGCACAATCTCACGGTGCCCGAAAATGCAAAGAAGAAAGATAATAACAGAACGAGAGGGAGAGCACGAGATGGTCATGATTTAATGGCTGTCACATCCACTCCATCATATTGGATCCTTGATTCAGGTGCATCGAACCATATGTTTGCATCAAAAGATGAATTTTCCTCCATCGAAGAAAGCACCAGATCCCCAATTTACTTGGGAGATGCCAC
>JASDQU011100129.1:0-31034 GCA_032191745.1 Picea mariana | reverse complement strand
GAAGTTGCTAGAAAAATGAAAATTACAAATCTTATTTTCTATGGTGATGAAGAATTAATTGTGAAAAAAAATAGGAAGGTTTATCAAGCTAAACATCCTAGGATGAGATCCTATAGGAATTTTTCTTGGCATTTAATTGAAAATTACTTTTTATCCTTCAATATCCATGCCATACCAAGAAATGAAAATTAACAAGTTGATTCTTTAGTAGTAACAAAAATCACTTTCAGATCTCATGAGGCTCCAAATCTTATATATGAAGTGGAAATCAAATACAGACCTTCAATTCCTCACAAGAAATGGTTGATGAATTTTCTGCAACTCATATTGACCAGGAAGATGATGAAGATAACAAGAAAATTAGTCATAATGGTCATTTTAATCCTAAATTGCTAAATATGATTCTCAATCATAAAATGATGGTGTTAAGAAACAATCAAATTCCAAAAGGACCGGTGCCTCTAGAGAAACTATTTGATAAATATGATGTTGTTAAACCTATTTTTCATCGTAAAATTGAAGAGGTTGAAAATTGTAATATTGAATCTGGACAAGAAGCAAGAAATATCAAGATCTCAAAAATTCTTCTTATTGATTTGAAGTCCCGGTATGTTGATTTGTTTAAAGAATTTATTGAAGTATTTGCATGGTCATATCAATATCTAAAGACTTATGATACTCGTATTGTTTTGTAACGGCCCTGCCGTTACGACAACATGCGTCATATAACCGACGATTTTTTATTTATTTTGCGTTAGACAATATACATCACACTTAATTAGAAACATCATCGACACATCAATCATATAAATTAACAAAACAATAATAATGCATTAATAATAAAACACGAAACAATGTTGACACATCATCGCCATAAACCATGACATGCATATCGATTTATTAACAAAATAATTAACAGTATCCCAACATCATTACATTCTACAATTGATGATGATGCATAGCAATACTAATATTAAACGCTCAACACATCTCATAAGGGAAATCATCAGAGACACCGGGATAACATAAGATAACATAACAAAAGATAAGGATCATAAAGGTAATCACAAGAATCACATAATATACTACCCGCCCAACCTACCCTGCAAGGTTATGGCCTCTAGGACACATAAGAAATGCTCAAGCCCAGGTTCAAATTGATTTTAACCATTTAAGGTCTCAAGGTTGACAACTGTTCGAAGGAACAAGGAGGTGTCTACATCCCCCCGACACAACAAGTCCCAACTGACTAAGCTAAATAACATCATCAATGATCATTAAGGCGCAATGAAATTCTAATAAACCAACACATGTAACATAAAAATTCCATGGCTCAAGAGAAATTAATTATAAAACCAATCAAGAAATGACATATGCCAAGGTGCAAGGTAATCAACATATTTTTTATTTTTAAGGCACAAAAAAAAATCTACTTAACTTCCAGGTGCGCGATTAAAACAATCATCGAATTCACAATACTAAACATCATTTTCAAAGTACACATATGATCTAATTGTCGAACTAACATAATTCTCTTGTCGATCATTGCATGTAATTAATCATTCACCAGGACTCATATAGTAACATTGTGACCAGCATGCTAGATAACTAAGACGTAAAATTTTATGCATCAACTTAGTCCATGGCACAAACAATCCTAACACTTATTCATTAGCATAATCCAAGGCATAAGATAAAAAAAATTATAACCACCATAGGTGACATAACATCCATAAGCGCAAGAAGTCTAAAAATCTATAACTCTAATACATTATATGGAATCCATATAAACAAAAACATTCTAATATCAATTGCAGTTAATTCAATGACGCAAGCTAATCCTATTCATTGCTTTTTAATTGTGCAAAGTCTAAGATCTGACCATCCTAAATGTATCCATCATTAAATCATTTGAGGAGAACAATGAAATCCTACACGATTAACCATTAATTAAATCATTTTATGGAATTCATTAAAAACAAATGGAGTCACACTCTAACATTTATCGATTAAATAATTTTAAAGAACTCATTAAAAACATTGAAATCATACTCTAACATATAGTAATGAATCATTTAAGAACCCGTTAAAAACAAATGAAATCATACTCTAACATCTATTAATTAAATCATTTTTAAGGAACTCATTAAAACAAAAGGATTCGTACTCTAATCTCTATTAATTAAATCATTTAAATAACTCATTAAAAACAAAGGGAATCATACTCTAACATCTATTAATTAATCAATTTAAATATCTCATAAAAACTATGTGCACTCAATGAAACCCATTGCCAACTCCTCACTCAACCCTACGCAAGTAGAAAGGGAAGAGAGTCCACGGGTTAGACGCTCAAGCCTACGCAACATCATAGGTAATATTCCCGAAGAGGAAGAAGCGTTGGGTAATCCCGACCAAAAAGGCAGAGCTAAAAATTAGGGAAGGCGCAGTTATAAAAAGGGATACGCAACCCCCTATTAAAGGAAATTCGCTGAGATATATGCCAAGGAGGAGAGATTTGCGCTACCAGTCTTGATGGAGCGCAGATGGTGGTACTGTCCCTCCTCCTCCTTCCTGCAAGGGTAGAGGCAAACCCAAAAGCTGCGCAGAGGTAATTGGCCAATACGCTGAGGGAAAACCTTCTAATCGCAGAGGAAAAAGTGTGCTTGTTGGGCGAAGGGTTCAATCGCAGAAGGAAAAAAAAAGGGGGGTGTGCTTCCAGTCCCTGACCTAGGACAAAATTTAAACAATTATATTTAGAAGATTTTAAACCACCAAACACATTACAAATGTTGAAATGGATGAGGGGAAAGACTGTAGATAAGTGAGATGTGTCAAGGATATACGATTAGCAACCAAAGAAGAGTAACCATTGCAATTCTTTCTACAGTAAACATCCTTAAAAACTGAAAGGAGAGTTATGTTTGGCACCTTTACCCAGATCATTGAGCTTTATTCGATATCGATTTTCCTTGTGAATTTTATGGGACAATAATACCCCAAAAAAGTTGCAAAGGTTATATCATCATCACCCATACATTTTATTCTCTACAGTTCGAGCAGTTAAGAATGCCCTTGAACAGTGATGAAAAGAGAGAACGATTGTTTTTGTTGTGTAAGAACAATGAAAAACAAAAATGCCAAGACTCTCTCACAGGCAAGGCAACACGATTTTTTTTTTTTTCTGTGAAGATCAATGAAAAAACAAAAATGCCAAGACTCTCTCACACACAAAGCAACATGATTTTTTGCTGTGTAAGATCAATGAAAAACAAAAACACCAACACTCTTTCAAACGCAACGCAACACGATTTCTTCCTTTGTAAGATCAATGAAAAACAAAAATGCCAAGACTCTCTCACACAGAGGGAAAACACGATTTTTTGAGAGAAAGAGAGATCTCAACACATGAAAACGCAGGTAAGGCAACAGAAAAACACAGACAAAAATTGCAGAGATAAACAAAAACGCAGAGTTACCTGCAATTTCATGGAGAAAAATGCATCTAAATTGCATGCTAATCACTGGGCGAAATTAGGAAGGCGCAGAGATATATAAAATGAATCCAGGGCGCATAGATAGAATTTGAGTTTTAGAAGCTGAGCAAACAAGAGGTAAAACACCCAAGCATAGAGAGTAAGCAGGACGCAACGATCTTGAAGGGAAGAACACAATTTTTTAAATTAAACCACGGGCCTCTTCATTACCAGATCAACAAAATAAGTGCACACACATCCATCTTCAGGGAACCATTACAATTTCCATCAACGTAAAAATCCACATACAATTTTTAAACTACTATCAAATGCAAATTTAACATGCGTATCCCAGCAAATGCTAGGGGTACGCTTCTTCCCCTTGATCCCCCCGAGCTACAAAGGGGCCACATGCACAACCCAAAGAAAGTTAGCTCCCATCTCGCCTCACAAGGTCGAGCTACCACTCTCTATTCGAGTTGGGTATCCCAACTCCCACAAGAAAAATCAGTCAAGAAAAATATGGAAGCATTACCTTACGCATACCAGTCCTGATCCTTTCCTCATATCCCCCATTAATTTTATAGAGTTATTCTTAGTGACACTTTTCAATTGCACGTTAAATTCATTTTATTAAAAATTAATTAAGAAAAATTGTACCCCATACACTTGTCACCCGATACCTTAGTTGCTTTAATTAATTAAATTAAATTTCCAATTTTCCTCGCCCATGTAAAAGCGTTCCTAAAAAAGCTCCTTGTTGTCCCTTTATTCCCTCAATTTTCTTTAAACACTGACGCTTTTCTTAAATCTTAGTTGAGTTCTAATTAGGAAATTTCTTTAGAATAGATTCCATTCTATGTTCCAGATTCCTTTTGCATTTAATTTCCCCTTTTTGTCTAAGTTCTAATTTAGCAAGTTTTGCACATAAACAACAATTAATTTTTAGATAATTTATTTCTCCTTTAAATTTTAAATTTGATTTTTCTCCACCCCGCTTTATTAATTGCTTAGTTAAATTTTAGTCCTCATACCCTACTTAGACCTAGGCTTAGCAATTTTTTTAACAGAAAAATTATAATTAATAAAATTTGCTCATACATAGTTATTTTAAGGATGACCATGTCAAAGTAAGATATTGTTTTCTAGGCACTTAGGTTCATTCACTCACCTATGTTTAAAAATCGTGATGCTCCTTTCAAGACGCACTATGTGTTGCAAGGGTGCCATTCACCTTTATTCATGTTTCATTTATGTAACATGCCCTTCAAGATGCACTACGTGCTCCAAGGGTGCCACTCTCTTTTTGATTGATTTTGGTAGTTGTCCAACCCTTGGAGTCAATACTCCATTGGGCAACCTTGTGGGAGACTAAGGGCCTCTAAGGAATAAGTAACCTACCTTATTACGCGCCCCTTATAATATTCATGAGCGACTATCTCAGTCTGCCCTCACGACATCGTGGATCTCTCGAACTAGGTAATCATTAACCTACAGTTCAATACATGTCTGCAGTGCTAGTAGTCTGTCGCAAGGTTTTTGCCACACCTCTCCTTCAATATATCGGGTTGATGTGCATGACCCCTTTACTCCTAATGTGAGTCTGATTAGAAAGCAATCGCCAGCCTACAACCATCAACGAAACATGTCAATGATCCATAAACAACATGATAATATACCTAATCATATGTCACATATGCAATAGCACAAATACTCAAACCATATACAATACACTCCCTGACTCGATCTAGAGTCCAAGGAGGTCCATCTATGCCATCGACATCCTTCCTTCACACTCAAGAGAAACCAATAAATAACACATGTCTATACATAAATAACATAACATGACATCATAATCCACAATATCATCATCATAATCCATAAGTGAAATAGACAATCATATAATGAACCGAATCACTTGCACGCAAGTGCCCTCAAAGAATAAGTCACATCAGGTGCGCACAGGAGTGGGATGTTACATATATAGCATATAAATCCACTCAAAATGGGATCTAAACCATTTCGACATAAATTAATATGGGTGAATCCTATCCTCTTCCCAACTATTGAAAAAGAACTCAAGAAATTTTTAGATTCAAAAATCATAGTTCCTCTTATATATTCTTCCTCGGTTGCAAATTTGGTACCTATTAGAAAGAAGAATGGTGAAATAAGACTATGTTTTGACTTTAGAAAACTTAATAGATCTCCATTAACAAATAATTATCCTCTTCCTAAAATGGATCATGTATTGCAAAAAGAACTGGGAGCTAATCAAATATCTATTATTGATGACTATTCATGTTATAATTAGATTGTTGTGCATGAAGAAGACAGAAAGATGATTGTACTCACTACACGTTGGGGAACATTTATGTATAAAAACATCCCCTTTGGGCTAATGAATGCAGGAGCAACATTTCATAAGGAAACGAATATAACATTTTTGGAGAAAAAGACAAATTCATTGTGATTTACGTAGACTATATAACTATTTATTCTATATCAAATGATGATCATTTAAAACATCCTAGAATTTTTTTTATTAAATGCCAAAAATATGGTTTGTCACTTAATCCTAAAAAATATCATTTTTCTACGCAAGAAGGTAAATTACTTGGACACATTGTTTCAGAGGAAGGGTTTAATATCAACCCTTAATGTGTTGAAGCAATTAAATTCATTGGTCTTCCACGAAAAAAGAAAGAGATTCAGTGTTTTCCAGAAAAAATAATTTTTCTTAGGAGATTCATCCCTAAATTTGTTGCAGTGATAAAGGATATAACATACATGCTTAAAAAGGATAATAAAGTTAAATGGTCCTTAAAGGCCAGATGTTTGTTTGACCAGATAAATAAATCCTTGGGAGAATCTCTAGTGCTGATAAGCCTAGACTATTCAAAGGAATTCCTCATCTTTTTTGTTGCTTCAGATAACACAATTGTTATAGTCCTTTCACAAAGAAATGAACATAATCAAGAACAACTAATTGCATTTTTTTGAAAAATTTTCGGATATTTTGAGCTTAAATATAAAATCATATAAAATAAAAGCTTATGCATTGGTTAAAGCTCTCAAATCTTTTACATTTTATCTTCTTCATTCCAGAATAATTTCATATGTTCCTAGTAGCACAGTAAAATAAGTATTGAATCAACCTAACACTGATGGAAAAAGATGAAATGGATAGAAAAAATTGAAGAGTATGATCTTAAAATAAAACCAACAAAACAAATTAAAGGTCAAGGTTTAGAAAAACTTCTAGCTGAATCAAATTGCAAAGTTCCTGGAATAAATCAAATTGCATAAATAGTAAACCAACCTTCAACAAAATTTGAGGAAACTGATTTGCAACAACCATTAATTAATCTTCAATAAAAGTTTTCTTCATCTCCTTGGTACAAAGACATTGTTTTTTACTTACAAACTCTTGAATTCCCACCTAATTTTAGTCAAGATAAAGCTAGATCACTCAAACTTCAAGCAATCAAGTATTTCATAATAGATGAAAACAATTATTGGAAAGACCCTTTGGGAATTTTATTCAACTGTATTTTTGAATATGAAACTGAAGGAATCATAGATGAATTTTACTAAGGTATATTTGGAGGACTCCATGCTTGAAGAGACACAACATAAAAAAATTTGAGATCTGACTATTATTGGCCAAAGTTATTTTCAGAAGTGAATTCCTAGGTAAGATCATGTAGAGAATGTCAATTCTTTCTAGGAAAACAAAATCGTCCTTCTTTGTCATTAATACCAATAAAAGTTGAATCTCCTTTTCATCAATGGGGCCTAGCATTTATAGGTCGGATTCATCCTGCTTCTAGGGAACAATAAAAGTGGATCTTAACTGCAATATAATATTTTTCCAAATGGGTGGAAGTATTGATGTAGTTTTGATTAAATTCCTTGAAGAAAATATCCTTTACAGGTTTGGATGTCCCTGGAAGATCATAACTGACAATGCACAAGCTTTTCAATCACTTGCATTGATAGATTTTTGTCAAAAATAGAATATTGTTCTTGGACATTTTACTGCATATTACCCACAAGGTAATGTATTATTAAATTCATCTAATAAGAGTTTGATGAGACTCAGAAATAAAGTGTTAACTAATAACAAAAGGGCTTCGCATTCTCATCTAAAATGTACACTCTGAGTCAACATAATCAACACTAAAATATCCATATGCATTTCTCCTTTCAAATTAATTTATGGCATTTATGTTCTACTCCCTATTAATATATGTTTGACTTGGCATTCTCATCTAAAATGTACACTCTGAGTCAACATAATCAACAGTAAAATATCCATATGTATTTCTCCTTTCAAATTAATTTATGGCATTTATGTTCTACTCCCTATTAATATATGTTTGACTTTGATGAAATTATTGGAGTACAGTGAAGAAGAGCCTAATCACATTACAAGGAGAATGAATCAGCTAGTTGAATTGAAGCAAATTGGAGAGCGAGTCAATGAAAAATTTCAAGAATATCAAGACAAAATGAAATCCATTTTTGATAGGAGAGAAAAAAAAAATAAGTTTTGTTCCTAGTGACCTATTATTGAAATGGGACAATAGGAGAGAAGATCTTGGAAAGCATGGAAATTTTGATCATTTGTTTCTTGGAACTTACAAAATTACTATAGTTGAAGGAGTCAACTCACACTCCCTTCAAAATATAGAAGGATATTTGTTGGAATTTCCTGTGAATGGGTGGTTCTTAAAACATTTCATTCAGTTTTAAAGTTTTATTTTCCATTCATTATATATTACCAGTTTTCTTTATTGTTTTCTCTAAATATTTCATTTTTTAAAGACTTTCTAAATGAATAATTTGAAATAATTTTTGGTCTGAATTATGATTTGTAAAGATCCATCAATAATTGAGGATGACCTAAATAAACAAAACTAGAGTGTTCTTTCTTAGGATAGTTTTTACACATCAAAATGTCACACTTAAGTCTCACAGCCTAAGTTTCGCAAGTGTCCCTAAGTGACGTATGCACCTTGTTAAGTGTCACATGCACTGTCTCAAGTGTCATATGCATATTACTAAGTGTTTCATTCACTTTTTTAAGTTTCGCAACTCGTTGACAACATGAAACACATTTTTCACAATCCCTAAGTGAGTTTAGAAGAGAAAACCCACAATTTGAGGTTTGGAACCACACCTTTTACTTGAAAAATTTAATCATTTCTAGGAATTTATGAATGGTGGTGCTCCCCTACTCATGCTTATGGAGTTTCATCCCTCCCCTTTCCTTTCTTAGGGGGAACCAGTGGTGCTATGTCTCTCACTGTGCCAGTGTGGTTAGAGAAACATATGGCGCAACCTGACTATTCTTAAGGGACAAATCTTAAGAGAGGAGGTTGTTTTGGGTCAAATCCTATCCTATGGAACCATCTTAGGATCAAATCCCAACTAATGGAGCCATATCCTCAACCATTTCCCTTATTATCTCATGGTGGTGGAGCCTCCCAATCCTATAAATTGAAGGCATTTCCATGGTGAAAGGAAGAGGGAAATTTTTGAAGTATCATCATTCTGACCATAAGAGATTTGTGCAAGGGAGTAGATGATGAGATCTTGGAGAAGTTCTTGCATTGTCAAACATGATTTGTAAGTACTTTCCATTGGCTTTCCAATTAATATAAACTTGGCCTATTCCCTTCAAGTTCATGTGTTCTACATTTTCTTGTCTATTGTTGTTTTAATCTTCGTAGATAGACAGACTTTATTTAATCATATAGAGTAGGATAAAGAGTTCCTATGATGGTCTTTGTAGGAATTCATTTTCATTAAGGACATTGAAGATGAATCCTAAAGATTGGAGCAACGAGGATGAACATTGAAATAAGGTATGCCAAATTATTCTTCTCTCTTGCTTGATTGATTGAGTTAGATTTAAAGAGAAAGTAAAAACCAGTTTTTTTATTCCATATTTGGACCAAAGAAAGGGTATTTGTCCAAAGGGGTGCTTAACTTGTCCATGGGGTAAGATTTATCATAACATAAAAATGGTGACTTCGTCGGGGACGAAATTTGACTAGTATTTCCTTTGGTTCATCTTGAATCATTGCTTTTGAATAGATATTGTTTGTTTTATGCTTGATTCTAAGTCTTTTCCCCTTTCCTCTTCTTGATTGAATAATTTTACATTTTCGTTGACTAATTATTTGTTGAGTTTTATCTTTTGGTATCCATTTTTTAATCTTTTCCAGGACCAACACTCCCCTGCAATTGATACCAGGGCACCATTGGCCTGACTCGTTCTCCCCCTTAGTCTCCTAGGGAGAACCATAGCGTTAATTTCCTTTGGTAACAAGGGTGAGAGTCTCTCCGTTTAGGTGGATTTATGATTTTTTTCTTGGTTCTGATCAATGTACTTTTAGGAGGATTTTATCCCAGAGTCTCGTGATCTATCTTTGAATTTGTTTGCTTGAGAAATTGGAATTCACCACTCATTTCATTCCCTTATTTGAGTTTGAAAAATTCTCCTATTTGGGAGATTGTATCATCCCCTTGGGTTAACAAGATCTCTTAGTTCATACTACCTTTCAGTTTCCTAATCTTTGTCTCGCAAAGTTTTCAGATTGTTTGATTTTTTAGGAGTTTTCATCAACTAGAATTTGCAAAGGTTGTTTGGTATTGAGCCCTTTTTTTCTTCATTGAAACATCTCACATTCTGAATGATTAGGACTCTCTTGTTTACTGCAACCCAACCTTTAATACTGGTTATTAATGCTCATTTTCTAGAATTTTCAAGATTGATTGTCTTCCTTCTCCTTTACATCTTTTGATTCCTTGATTGAACAAGTTATCTCACACTTGGCTTCTTTTAGTTCTCATCATTTTTTAGTGCGCTTTGTTTGGTTTATTTTTTTCCTCACATTTCTTTGTGCCAAACACTGATATATTTCTATTGAAAGTTAAGAAGTAGAAAAGTTTTCATATCTCATTGTATACATAATCAGAAAAAAATTACATTCTTTAGAAAAAAAAATTTGGTACTCGTTTGAAAAGAGCTATCTTTGCATGTGAATTTTGGATCTCAGAATCATTTTCTTGCTAGTTTGGCATTATCTTGCTCCTAGAAATTTAAAAGTTGCATATTTTTTAGTGCTTTCTTGTGTTTAGAAGAATAGAAGTCTTCTCCTTCCCATACATAATGTTATCGCACAAGTTTTAGGTTGGGAAAATCCCAACCCAACCACCAATTTGCGACAAATAGGAGGGAACCTACCCACTATCACCTTAGGCAGGTGTCCCCGTCATTTTATAGGTGAGATAGTCACCTCAAGGGGGGAATCCTGATGAACCTAGGGGGAAATGAGACGAAAAAGGATGAAGATGAAGAGGATTTCCCTAAAGGTCAATTCTAAGTGGTATGAAGATCTTGAGAAAGAGTCCTGGGAAGTTCCAAGGGCTTCCAAATGTGTTGAGTGACCTGGAAATAGTGAAGTACCTACTCGAGATGCAAGAAAAACAAGTGTATGATGCAATATAATCAATTGGAAAAGGAAGTTAATATTGTTCTACTTAATATCATATGTTAGTAAAAATATATATCATCAATGAAATGGAACAATAAGTTGCTAAACAAGTGCTAGAAATCGAATGAAAGATGCAAGAGATAAACTAATTAATCACTAGTCAAACTCAAGATTCAAACACCAAGATACTAGCATGAAATATAAGATTGTTGTAAACACTTTATATGGAAATATATATCATACTTATGCATATAAAAATAAAATTATTAAATAAATAAAATCAGACACGAAAACGCCTCCAAAATTTACCAAAATGTATGCTAGACCAAGTAGTATAAGTGAGCAAACTTTGGGCAACTTTCAGCAGTTGATTAGAGAGTTATTGAAGCAATTCGATTAGGGTTCCTATAGCCATAATGGATGAAGATGTATGTTTTTAATATCCTAAATAACTACCCCTTTAGATTGGATTCCCTAGTGGTTGGAATGTTCTCTAAGTACAAGGAACACAACCCAAGTTGCAAAAAGTTAATACGACAAGAAATCATGTTTCCCAATGCAATATTTTGTTTTTCCAATGCAATAATATTGGCATTAGTCCCTTTAAAATTGGGTGAATGGGGTCTTTAAATCAGAATTTATACCAACAAAAACCCTAGCGGTGTAAACCCTCTTACTTCCTAGGGTATTTCAACCAAACTTAGGGAAAATCTAGGAGGGTATACACACTCGTATTCCTCCTAGACACCCTTGCAAAAAAGAAAGACTTAAAACTTTAACAAAGAGATGAAGAAATGATAGAGATTTTATCTATCATACTCCCCCTTAGGGTTTCCACCAACAATGACCAAAGTAATCAAGAAATAAATAGCATATGCATATTTTTCCTTACCTGATCCAAGAAAATGAGATATCAAACCCTAGTTACCATGCAACATTCATCCAAGAGTAAAGAGAAAAATACTTTAGGGGGGTGGACATCACTCCTCCTCATCCATTCACCAGTAGACATTCATCAAAATACATTCCACAAAAGAGAAACACCAAAATCACAAAGAGTAGCAAAAATTTCATCCCAATATGTCTCAAAATGGGAGAGTTATGTATTAAAATGAGATCTTACGAACTCTATTTATACAAAATGTCTCCAAAATATTTTGTCCACATAATTTTTAGGGTAAAACAAAAGAATAGGGCTCAAAAACCCTAATATTTCCCCTTTAAACAAATAATAATAAACAATTCACTTAAAATTTACTTTTACACAAAAAGAAACCCTAATTTATGGTGACCTCACCCCTTTAGGGGATGTTTTAACACTAGGAGAAAGTCGTTGGTGTTGGATACTATAGATAGGCTTCCAAATCCACATGTAAATAAGCCAAGGTCATATCTTCATGGTTAAAGCCTCATTCTCCTCAAAACTTCCTTGTGTCAATTAATAACAACCTCACCACAAAGCCCTAGCCCTCCTAGATGATGTCATGCTTCCAAAGGTGACATTTTACCTCTCCTAGGAAAAACATTTGGCATGTGAGGGATAGGTTATGTCATCCAAAATTTATTCTAGGCCTCTGAGGTTTCATCTCTCTCATTCAGCATGTGGGCCCTTGGCATCCAAGCTATGGGCTTCAAGCCTCATGGAAGCCTAGGCTAGGCTTGTTCCTCCAAAAGTGTCCACCAACTAGGTCCTGTAAAGACAAATAAGCACGCCCTCCAAGGATCTCAAGTCAAAATATCTTGATGAATAAATAAAACCAGTAAAATCTTGATGAGTAAATAAAACCAGTAAATGAGCCACATGTTGACGATTTAAAATGTCAACGTAATTTTTCCCACAAAGTGTTGTTAAGCCTATTATTATATAAGACTAAATAATGCTAGTAGGTGGGACCCCCTTGAACTTTTGAAGATCTGGTCTGTTCATTTTCAATGTTATGATGATGCGCTACAATGTTACATGGTTGATGAGAATATGGTTGTCGTTGATATCATATAAGTTTTTAGATATTGTTCCTTCATGATACTACAACTTGGTATTCATTCAGGGTATTTTTTCTTCTCTCCTATACAACAAAATTGTTAGTGAAAATTACAGAAAGGCATTTTGAGGAAAAGTAAATACTATATCTAATGAAAAAAAAGGAGACCTAGATATACATACTTGTTGATAGTTATTAAGTTCTAGCTAACAAAAAAATGTCTATGAAATATTGTTTAATTACATTTTTTATATATGTATATGGTGGAAATCTTGGTGGCGCACTTTGGCAAGGTGACAATGCAATGGCTATGCATTGATTAATGAGATCGGTGGCTGACTTACATATGTTATAACGTTGGTGGCTCATGGAAGTGATGGCTTGCGTTTTATGGTGATTATGCTATGTTTTGGTTAAATGTTTGATGATGATGCTATACATGATAGTTTGGATAGTGTAGTGGTTGAGCGATTTATTTGAGTTATATCACGAATGTAAATATGGGTGGCACATTTGGCAAAGTGAATTCAAATGGTTAGATTATTATGTGGACTTGGATTATACTATGGTTTGAATGTGTTGATACTATCGTTGCACTGGTTGATTAATGGTGTTAATGGAAGGCTCGTTGGCATGTACTATGGAGTAAATGAGATATGGGTGGAGGCGACGTGCATTTAATACACACCACCTTTACCCTTCCCGTTGGACGCCACCCTAGTCAAACTATTTTTTTTTATCTTGTTGTTGTGTTCACGCTCCAGATTTCTAGCAGGGTAAAACCGCTCAACCACCTCTCGTCTTAAGGATTTCGATTAGTAGGTATGTATCTTTTGTCCATTCTTGACTTCACTCTGGTTATGAAATGATTTTGGCTCAGTTGTGTGGGTTTGTGTTTGTCCTAAGTTGTGCAACTGTGTGGGTTTTGGATTCGAATGAAAATAGATGGTTCGACTTGTATCAGTTTAAGTTCGTTGGTTTGTTAGTCTTTCTGGGTGATAGTTCTTTATTACCACTGTGTGTTGGTTGAAGGTTTTTTTTTTCAAATCATGGTTGGATGATTGTCTTCTCGGTTATTGGGTTTGATTAAGATCCATGTTTCCTTATTCGGCCTTGTCAAGGGACTGCCTCCCATCCACAAGCATCACAACCCCTTGCGCGTACACCTTTGGTCTCGAAGTCTCACTGAAGTTATCTTCATTCCTCTTATGAAGGCTACTATGAAAACCCTAAACCCTCTAGGCCGAGGTTTCATAGGGAAATTGTCGAGCCTGTCTAGTGATTTATAGTCACCGTGGTCTATTACCTTGAATATAGGCTCACCTGTGGGTCGTATAACCATCATGTTGGTTTATTTTCTCGTCACTACCACTGTGATAATGGCATGAGCCCCACATTGCCAATTACACTTCTAAGGGTCACGGTCACCAGCCTATTGTCAAAGAATCATTTTTTTGTTATGAAAGGGCCTCTGTCATGTTTTTTTTGGTTCGGAGGTACATACTGTTATCAAGCTTGTTTGGTTTATTGCTTCCCTCACCACAATGCTGAATTGTTGGTTATTATACAACCATTAGAGTGGTGCTTGTGATGTTTGGATAATGGTTGGCATTAGTCACAGGGGTTTGGTGTTTTCCACATATGTCGCGTCCTGTAGGTGATGTTATAATAAGTAGAAGACTAGATTGGATATGTTTACTGCATCTTTTTACACTTGAATGCGTGTGGCGTGGTCACTCACAGACGACTAAATAAATGGAACAGAATGAAGTTTTGAGTTATATCATGGTTATATACAGTGTTGTGTGGCTATGGGAATTATGACACTGTGGAATTATCTCAGTTGTGCACCACGTATGATATGGATGGCTTGTTTCATATGCCTAGTGATACCCCTGAGTTCTAAGTGCATTTGTCTTTTGTGATAGATCATTTTTGATGAAAGTTGTGTGGGACGTTTGGCCCAGTTTTGAATAGCACTAAGATATTTGTTTTTTACAGTGGTATGGTTACATGGTTTCAGAAATTCATTCTCCATATCTTGTGTCTAAATGATGATTGTTTGTTTTATAGACAATTGCCTTTCAGGCGTAGCATGTGAGGTGTGGAGGTGTTGATTATTTTGATCTTTCTATTGCATATATATGTATGGGAATGATATCATTACAAGATATTGATTGGCTCTATTAACAGAAGTAGAGTCTTCATTATTATTTTTTGGAAACACTACTTTCAAATACAAACGTGGATTGGGGAATGCATGGAATGGTGGATGTTAATGGCTACAGATTGAGTGTTGTTGTTGAATGTTATGACACACAGAATCTAAGAATAAAGGAAACAATACCTCTTACAAATTGTGTCAACTAATTTTGTTTTGTGATAACACTATGTTGGATATTAATGGATAGTAAAATTAAACAAATGCACAAGAATTATTACTTATTCATCTGATTGTAGGTTGATGCATATTTTCCTTACTGCAAATATGTTATGGATTTCTTGATTAATATCATGAAAAATAATTATTTTTTTCCCCTCATTATCTCATTTTTCGCTAATTATAAACCCCTCACATATCCCATATTCTTTTTTTCACCCCTTGTTCTGATATTGATCACAGCTAAGAACATTTATGTGTTATATTGGATAGAAATGGAAGAATTCTGTGTGGATTGCAGTGAGGTTTATTGGTTTCTTATAGTTGATTTTTGTTATCATTGAGCAGTGACCATATATCTTCCCTTTCATTATATCATTTTTTTCGCAAATTACAAACCCCTCATGTATCCCTGAACATTTTTTCCACCCCCTGCTCATTAATTAACATTAGGACAATCTGTATGGATTGGATTGCATGAGCTTAATACATTATAATCCAAATCTATTTCATATTTTTAAGGATTTGTCATGCATGGTTATTTAAAATACTCTTTGATAATTGTTAACGTATGCAGGATGAGTTTTTTCAGTCAGGAAAGCCATGGCTGTGGAAAGAGAGGTAGAGGTAACTAGAACTGAGGCCAAAGGAGGCCTAGGTTATCAATACATTTTGATGTTGATTCTGAAGAGCTTGGCCAATAGTTCCATGGTGGTTTCTTTAATTGGATTGGATAGGAAATAGTCCAACCGAGGCCTAAAAGGCCTCCCTTCCAAGCCCCTCAAACCCCCAATGTACCTGTGCCTCCTCATGTCTCTTTATAGCCTGAAGTCCCAGAAAATGATGGGTGGCAGGAGATTGTTCACCTAGTAGTCTCCAAACATCATGGCTGGCCAAAATTAACTTTGTTTGCTCCCCCACCTTTGAAACCCATTTCCCAAGTTTCCCCTAACCACTCGACAGTGCAATCCTCCTATGCCAGCAAGAGATTGAAGACTAAAGACAACCATGCATCTGGTAAAGGAAAAGTTGTCGCTGCCCCTTCCTCACCCTTCGATGACTCTGGAAAATCTGTGTCTTCACGGATGCATCTGAGGGATGATCGTTCCCATGGGATTAGTGAGATAAATCCTAAAGGCTCTTCCCATTTCAAGGCATTTTTAGGGAAATCAGGAGGTGACAACATCAACCAAGGGAAGGTTACTTCACAGACTGGAAAATATGGGTTTTAATTTTTATGTCAATTATTGTTTTATGACAGTGGTCTCTAGGGATTTTGGAAAACATGTTTCATTTTGGACAACAGGTCTTATTTTGGATTTATTTCTCCTTTAAATTCTAAATTTGATTTTTCTCCACCCCCCTTTATTAATTGCTTAATTAAATTTTATTCCTTATATCCTACTTAGACATAGGCTTTAATTTCAACTAGGCTTAGCAAATTTTTTAATGGAAAAATTATAATTAATTAAATTTGCTCATACATAGTTATTTTAAGGCTGACCATGTCAAAGTAAGATATTGTTTTCTAGGCACCTAGGTTCATTGACTCACCTATGTTTAAAAATCGTGATGATCCCTTCAAGATGCACTATGTGCTCCAAGGGTGCCATTCACCTTTATTCATGTTTCATTTATGTGACGTGCCCTTCAAGACGTGCTACGTGCTCCAAGGGCGCCACTCTCCTTTTGACTAATTTTGGTAGTTGTCCAACCCTTGGAGTCAATACTCCATCGGGTGACCTTGTGGGAGACTAAGGGCCTCTAAGGAATAAGTACCCTGCCTTATTATGCACCCCTTATAATATTTTTGAGCGACTATCTCAGTCTTCCCTCATGACATCATGGATCTCTCAAACTACATAATCATTAACCTAGAGTTCAATACACGGCGGGAGTGCTAGTAGGTTGTTGCAAGGTTTTTGCCACACCTCTCTCTCAATATATCGGGTTGATGTGCATGGACCCTTTACTCCTATTCTGAGTCTGATTAGAAAGAAATCGTCAGCCTGCATCCATCAACGAAACATGTCAATGATCCATAAACAACATGATAATATACCTAATCATATGTCACATATGCAATAACAGAAATACTCAAACCATATACAGTACACTCCCTAACTTGATCCAGCGTCCAAGGAGGTCCATCTATGCCATCGACATCCTCAATCTATCAATATTCCTTCACACTCAAGAGAAACCAATAAATAGCACATGTTTTTACATAAATAACATAACATGACATCATAATCCACAATATCATCATCATAATCCATAAGTGAAACAGGCAATCATATAATGAACCGGATCACTTGCACGCAAGTGCCCTCAAAGAATAAGTCACATCAGGTGCGCACAAGAGTAGGATGTTACATATATAGCATAGAAATCCACTCAAAATGGGATCTAAACCATTCCATCATAAATTAATATGGGTAAATCTTATCCTCTTCCCAACTATTGAAAAAGAACTCAAGAAATTTTTAGATGCAAAAATCATAGTTCCTCTTATATATTCTTCCTAGGTTGCAAATTTGGTACCTATTTGAAAGAAGAATGTTGAAATAAGACTATGTTTTGACTTTAGAAAACTTAATATATCTCCATTAACAAATAATTATCCTCTTCCTAAAATGGATCATGTATTGCAAAAGGTACTCGGAGCTAATCAGATATCTATGATTGATGACTATTCATGTTATAATCAGATTGTTGTGCATGAAGAAGACAAAAAGATGATTGTACTCACTACACGTTAGGGAACATTTATGTATGAAAAAATTCCCTTTGGGCTAATGAATGTAGGAGAAAAATTTCATAAGGAAACGGATATAACATTTTTGGAGAAAAAGACAAATTCATTGTGATTTACTTAGACTATATAACTATTTATTCTATATCAAATGATGATCATTTAAAACGTCTTAGAATTTTTTTTATTAAATGCCAAAAATATGGTTTGTCACTTAATCCTAAAAAATATCTTTTTCTATGCAAGAAGGTAAATTACTTGGACACATTGTTTCAGAGGAAGGGTTTAATATCAACCCTTAATGTGTTGAAGCAATTAAATTCATCGGTCTTCCATGAAAAAAGAAAGAGATTCAGTGTTTTCTAGGAAAGATAATTTTTTTAAGAATATTCATCCCTAAATTTGTTGAAGTGATAAAGGATCTAACATACATGCTTAAAAAGAATAATAAATTTAAATGGTCCTTAAAGGCCAGATGTTCATTTGACCAGATAAATAAATCCTTGGAAGAATCTCTAGTGTTGATAAGCCTAGACTATTCAAAGGAATTCCTTATCTTTTTGTTGCTTAAGATAACACAATTGTTACAGTCCTTTTACAAAGAAATGAACATAATCAAGAACAACTAATTGCATTTTTTAGAAAACTTTTAAGATATTTTCAGCTTAAATATAAAATCATATAAAATAAAATCTTATGCATTGGTTAAAGCTCTCAAATCTTTTACATTTTATCTTCTTCATTCCAGAATAATTTCATATGTTGCTAGTAGCACAGTAAAATAAGTATTGAATCAACCTAAAATTGATGGAAAAATATGAAACTGGATAGAAAAAATTGAAGAGTATGATCTTAAAATAAAACCAACAAAACAAATTAAAGGTCAAGGTTTAGAAAAACTTATAGCTGAATCAAATTGCAAAGTTCCCGGAATAAATCAAATTGCATAAATAGCAAAACAACCTTCAACAGAATTTGAGGAAACTGATTTGCAGCAACCATTCATTAAGATTCAATATAAGTTTTCTTCGTCTCCCTGGTACAAAGACATTGATTTTTACTTACAAAATCTTGAATTCCCACCTAATTTTAGTCAAGATAAAGCTAGATCACTCAAACTTCAAGCAATCAAGTATTGCATAATAGATGAAAACAAGTATTGGAAAGACCCTTTGGGAATTTTATTCAACTGTATTTTTGAATATGAAACTGAAGGAATCATAGATGAATTTTACTAAGGTATATTTGGAGGACTCCATGCTTGAAGAGCCACAACATACAAAATTTTGAGATCTAACTATTATTGGCCAAAGTTATTTTCAGAAGTGAATTCCTAAGTAAGATCATGTAGAGAATGTCAATTCTTTCTAGGAAAACAAAATCGTCCTTCTTTGTCATTAATACCAATAAAAGTTGAATCTCCTTTTCATCAATGGGGCATAGCATTTATAGGTCAGATTCATCCTTCTTCTAGGGAACAATATAAGTGGATCTTAACTGCAATAGAATATTTTTCCAAATGGGTGGAAGTACTGATGTAGTTTTGATTAAATTCCTTGAAGAAAATATCCTTTACAAGTTTGGATGTCCTTGGAAGATCATAACTGACAATGCACAATCTTTTCAATCACTTGCAATAATAGATTTTTGTCAAAAATAGAATATTATTCTTGGATATTCTACTACATATTACCCACAAGGTAATGTATTATTAGAATCATCTAATAAGAGTTTGATGAGACTCATAATTAAAGTGTTAACTAATAACAAAAGGGCTTGGCATTCTCATCTAAAATGTACACTCTAAGTCAACATAATCAACAGTAAAATATCCATATGTATTTCTCCTTTCAAATTAATTTATGGCAATTATGTTCTACTCCCTATTAATATATGTTTGACTTTGATGAAATTATTGGAGTACAGTGAAGAAGAACCTAATCACATTACAAGGAGAATGAATCAGCTAGTTGAATTGAAGCAAATCGGACAGTGAATCAATGAAAAATTTCAAGAATATCAAGACAAAATGAAAGACAATTTTGATAGGAGAGAAAAAAAATAAGTTTTGTTCCCAGTGACCTAGTATTGAAATGGGACAATAGGAGAGAAGATCTTGGAAAGCATGGAAATTTTGATCATTTGTTTCTTGGAACTTACAAAATTACTGTAGTTGAAGGAATCAACTCACACTCCCTTCAAAATATAGGAGATTTGTTGGAATTTCTTGTGAACGGGTGGTTCTTAAAACATTTCATTCAGTTTTGAAGTTTATTTTCCATTCATTATATATTACCAGTTGTCTTTATCATTTTTTCTAAATATTTCGATTTTTAAAGACTTTCTAACTGAATATTTTGAAATACTTTTTCGTCTGAATTATGATTTGTAAAGATTCATCAATAATTTAGGACGACCTAAATAAACAAAACTAGAGTGTTCTTTCTGAGGATATTTTTTACACATCAAAATGTCACACTTAAGTGTCACACCCTAAGTTTCACAAGTGTCCCAAAAAGACGTATGCACCTTGTTAGGTGTCACATGCACTGTCTCAAGTGTCATATGCATATTACTAAGTGTTTCATTCACTTTTCTAAGTTTTGCAACTCGTTGACAACATGAAACACATTTTTCACAATCCCTATGTGAGTTTAGAAGAGAAAACCCACAATTTGAGGTTTGGAACCACACCTTTTACTTGAAGATTTTAACCATTTCTAGGAATTTATGAATGGTGGAGATCCCCTACTCATGCTTAGGGAGTGTCATCTCTTCCCTTTCCTTTCTTAGGGGGAACCAATGGCGCTATGTCTCTCACTCAAAGGGGGTGCCAGTGTGATTAGAGAAACATATGGCGCAACCTGACTATTCTTAAGGGACAACTCTTAAGGGAACGGGTTGTTTTGGGTCGAATCCTATCCTATGGAACCATCTTAGGATAAAATCCCAACTAATGGAGCCATATCCTCAACCATTTCCCTTATTATCTCATGGTGGTGGAGCCTCCCAATCCTATAAATTGAAGGCATTTCCATGGTGAAAGGAAGAGGGAAATTGTTGAAGTATCATCATTCTGATCATAAACGATTTGTGCAAGGGGATAGATGATGAGATCTTGGATATGTTCCTGCATTTTCAAACATGATTTGTAAATACTTTCCATTGGATTTCCAATTAATATAAACTTGGCCTATTCCCTTCAAGTTCATGTGTTCTACATTTTCTTGTCTATTGTTGTTTCAATCTTTGTAGATAGACATACTTTATTTAATCATATAGAGTAGGATAAAGAGTTCCTATGATGGTCTTTGTAGGAATTAATTTTCATTAAGGATATTGAAGATGAATCCCAGAGATTGGAGCAGCGAGGATGAACATTGAAATAAGGTACGCCAAATTATTCTTCTCTCTTGCCTGATTGATTGAGTTAGATTTAAAGAGAAAGTAAAAACCAATTTTTTTATTCCATATTTGGACCAAAGAAAGGGTATTTGTCTAAAGGGGTGCTTAACTTGTCCACGGGGTAATATTTCTCATAACATAAAAATGGTGACTTCGTTGGGAATGAAATTTTACTAGTATTTCCTTTGTTTCGTCTTGAATCATTGCTTTTAATTATATACTCTTTGTTTTATGCTTGATTCTAAGTCTTTTCCCCTTCCCTCTTCTTGATTGAAGAATTTTACATTTTCATAGAGTAAGTATTTGTTGAGTTTTATCTTTTGGTATCCATTTTTTAAGCTTTTCCAGGACCAACACTCCCCTGCAATTGATAACAGGGCACCATTGGCCTGACTCGTTCTCCCCCTTAGTCTCCTAGGGAGCACCATAGCATTATTTTACTTTGTTAAAAAGGGTGAGAGTCTCTCCTTTTAGGTGGATTTATGATTTCTTTCTTGGTTCTGATCAATGTACTTTTAGGAGGATTTTATCCCAGAGTCTCATGATCTATCTTTGAATTTGTTTGCTTCAGAAATTGGAATTCATCACTCATTTCATTCTGTTCTTAGAGTTTGAAAATTTCTCCTAGTTGGGATATTGTATGGTCCCCTTGGGCTAACAAGATCCCTTGGTTCATACTACCTTTCAGTTTGCTAATCTTTGTCTCGCAAAGTTTTCAGATTGTTTGATTTTTTAGGAGTTTTCATCAACTAGAATTTGCAAAGGTTGTTTGGTATTGAGCCCTTTTTTTATTTATTGAAACATCTCACTTTTTGAATGATTAGGACTCTCTTGTTTAATGCAACCCAACCTTTAATACTGATTATTAATGCTCATTTTTTAGATTTTTCAAGGTTGATTGTCTTCCTTCTCCTTTTCATCTTTTGATTCCTTGATTGAACAAGATATCTCATACTTGGATTCTTTCAGTTCTCATCATTTTTTAGTGTGCTTTGTTTGGTTTATTTTTTTCCTCACATTTATTTGTGCCAAACACTGATATATTTCACTTGAAAGTTAAGAAGTAGAAAAGTTTTCATATCTCATTGTATAAATAATCGGAAAAAAAAAATTACATTCTTTAGGAAATTTGTTTTGGTACACGTTTGAAAAGAGCTAGCTTTGCATGTGCATTTTGGATCTCAGAATCATTTTCTTGCTAGTTTGGCATTATCGTGCTCCTAGAAATTTAAAAGCTTGATATTTTTTAGTGCTTTCTTGTGTTTAGAAGAATAGAAGCCTTTTCCTTCCCATAAATAATGTTATCACACAAGTTTTAGGTTGGGAAAATGCCAACCCAACCACCAATTTGCGAAAAATAAGTTGGAACCTACCCACTATCACCTTAGGCAGGTGTCCTCGTCATTTTATAGGTGAGGTAGTCGCCTCAAAGGGGGAATCCCGATGAACCTAGGGGAAGATGAGACAGAAAAGGATGAAGATGAAGAGGATTTCACTAAAGGTCAATTCTAAGTGGTATGAAGATCTTGGAAAAGAGTCTTGGGAAGTTCCAAGGGTTTCCAAATGTGTTGAGTGACCTAGAAATAGTGAAGTACCTACCCAAGATGCAAGAAAAACAAGTGTATGATGCAATATAATCAATTGGAAAGGCAAGTTAACATTGTTCTCCCTAATATCATATGTTAGTAAAAATATATATCATCAATGAAATGGAACAATAAGTTGCTAAACAAGTTCTATAAATCAAGTGAAAGATGCAAGAGATAAACTATTTAATCACTAGTCAAACTCAAGATTCAAACACCAAGATACTAGCATGAAATATAAGGTTGGTGTAAACACTTTCTACAGAAATATATATCATACTTATGGATATAAAAATAAAATTATTAAATAAATAAAATCGGCCACTAAAACGCCTCCAAAATTTACCAAAACGTGTGCTAGACCAAGTAGTATAAGTGAGCAAACTTTGGGCAAATTTCAACAGTTGATTAGAGAGTTATTGAAGCAATTAGATTAGGGTTTATGTAGCCCTAATGGATGAAGATGTATGTTTTTAATATAATAAATAAATACCCCTTTAGATTGGATTCCCTGGCGGATGGAAGTTGCTCTAAGCACAAGGAACACAACCCAAGTTGAAAAAAGTTAATACGACAAGAAATCATCTTTCCCATTGCAATATTTTGTTTTTCCAATGCAATAATATTGACATTAGTGCCTTTAAAATTGGGTGAATGGGGTCTTTAAAGCACAATTTATACCAACAAAAACCCTAGGGTTGTAAACCCTCTTACTTCCTAGGGTATTTCAACCAAACTTAGGGTAAATCTAGGAGGGTATACACACTCATATTCCTCCTAGACACCCTTGCAAAAAAGAAAGACTTAAAAAATTAACAAGGAGATGAAGCAATGATAGAGTTTTTATCTATCATACTCCTCCCTAAGATTTCCACCAACAATGACCAAAGTAATCAAGAAATAAATAGCATATCCATATTTTTCCTTACCTAATCCAAGAAAATGAGATATCAAACCCTAGTTACCATGCAACATTCATCCAAGAGTAAAGAGAAAAATACTTTAGGGGGGTGCACATCACTCCTCCTCATCCATTCAACAATAGACATTCATCAAAATACATTCCACAAGAGAGAAACACCAAAATCACCAAGAGTAGCGAAAATTTCATCCCAATACGTCTCACAATGGGAGAGTTATGTATTAAAATGAGATCCTATGAACTCTATTTATACAAAATGTCTCCAAAATATTTTGTCCACATAATTTTTAGGGTAAAACAAAAGAATATGGCTCAAAAACCCTAATATTTCCCCTTTACACAAATAATATTAAACAATTCACTTAAAATTTATTTTTACACAAAAAGAAACCCTAATTTATGATGACCTCACCCCTTTAGGGGATGTTTTAACACTAGGAGAAAGTCGTTGGTGTTGGATACTATAGATAGGCTTCCAAAATCCACATGTAAATAAGCCAAGGTCATATCTTCATGGTTAAAGCCTCATTCTCCTCAAAATGTCCTTGTGTCAATGAATAACAACCTCACCACAAAGCCCTATCCCTCCTAGATGATGTCATGCTTCCAAAGGTGACATTTTACCTTTCCTAGGAAAAACGTTTGGCATGTGAGGGATAGGTTATGTCATCCAAAATTTCTTCTAGGCCTATGAGGTTTCATCTCTCTCATTTGGCATGTGGGCCCTTGGCATCCAAGCTATGGGCTTCAAGCCTCATGGAAGCCTAGGCTAGGCTTGTTCCTCTAAAATTTTCCACCGATGAGGTCCTACAAAAACAAATAAGAATGCCCTCCAAGGATCTCAAGTCAAAATATCTTGATGAGTAAATAAAACCAGTAAATGAGCCACATGTTGAAAATTGAAAATGTCAACGTAATTTCGCCTGCAAAGTGTTGCTAAGCCTATTATTATATAAGACTGAATAATGCTAGTAGGTATGACCCCCTTGAACTTTTGAAGATCGGGTCTATTCATTTTCAATGTTATGATGATGCGCTACAAAGTTACATGGTTGATGAGAATATGGTTGTCGTTGATATCAGATAAGTTTTTAGATATTGTTCCTTCATGATACTACAACTTTCTATTCATTCATGGTATTTTTTCTTCTCTCCTGTACGACAAAATTGTTAGTGAAAATTACAGAAAGGCATTTTGAGGAAAAGTAAATACTATATCTAATGCAAAAAAAAGGAGACCTAGATATACATACTTGTTGATAGTGGTTAAGTCCTAGCTAATAAAGAAATGGCTATAAAGTATTGTTTAATTACATTTTTTATATATGCATATGGTGGAAATTTTGGTGGAACACTTTGGCAAGGTGAGAATGCAATGGCTATGCATTGATTAATGAGATTGGTGGCTGACTTACATATGTTATAACGTTGGTGGCTCATGGAAGTGATGGCTTGCATTTTATAGTGATTATGATATGTTTTGGTTAAATGTTTGATGATGATGCTATATATCATAGTTTGGATTGTTTAGTGGTTGAGTGATTTATTTGAGTTATTTCAGGAATGTAAACATGGGTGGCGCATTTGACAAAGTGAATGCAAATGGTTAGAATATTATGTGGACTTGGATTATACTATGGTTTGAATGTGTTGATACTATCATTGCACTGGTTGATTAATGGTGTTAATGGAAGGCTCGTTGGAATGCACTATGGAGTAAATGAGATATGGGTGGAGGCGACATACGTTTACTACATGCCACCTTTACCCTTCCCATTGGCTGCCACCCTAGTCAGACCGTTTTATTTTTATCTTGTTGTGTTCACGATCCGGATTTCTAGCAGGGTGAAACCGCTCGACCACCTCTCATCTTAAGGATTTATATTAGTAGGTATGTCTCTTTTGTCCATTCTTGACTTCACTTTAGTTATGAAATGATTTTGGCTCAGTTGTGTGGGTTTTTTTTTGTCTTAAGTGTTGCAACTGTGTGGGTTTTGGATTTGAATGAAAATAGATGGTTCGACTTGTATCCGTTTAAGTTCGTTGGTTTGTTAGTCTTCCTGGGTGATAGTTCTTTATTACCACTATGTGTTGGTTGAAGGTTTTTTTTTTAATCATGGTTGGATGATTGTCTTCTCGGTTATTGGGTTTGATTAAGAGCCATGTTTCCTTATTTGGCCTTGTCAAGGGACTCTCTCCCATCCACAAGCATCACAGCCCCTTGCGCCGACACCTTTGGCCTCAAAGTCTCACTGAAGTTAGCTTCGTTCCTCCTATGAAGGCTACTGTGAAAACCCTAAACCCTCTAGGCCAAGGTTGCATAGGGAAATTGTCGAGCCTATCAAGTGATTTCTAGTCACTGTGGTCTATTACCTTGAATACAGGCTCACCTGTGGGTCGTATAGCCATCATGTTGGTTTATTTTCTCGTCACTACCTATGTGATAATGGCATGAGCCCCGCATTGCCAATTACACTTCTAAGGGTCACAGTCACTAGCTTGTTGTCAAAGAATCATTTTTTTGTTATGAAAGGGCCTTTGTCATTTTTTATTTTGGTTCGGAGGTACATACTGTTATCACGCTTGTTTGGTTTATTGATTCCCTCACCAGAGTGCCGAATTGTTGGTTATTATACAACCGTTAGAGTGGTTCTTCTGATGTTTGGATAATGGTTGGCATTAGTCACAAGGGTTTGGTGTTTTCCACGTATGTCGCGTCCTGTAGGTGATGTTCTAAGAAGTAAAATACTGGATTGGATATTTTTACTGCATCTTTTTACACTTGAATGCGTGTGGCGTGGTCACTCACAGACGACTAAATAAATGGACCAGAATGAATTTTTGAGTTATATCATGGTTATATACAGTGTTGTTTGGTTATGGGAATTATGACACTATGGAATTATCTCAGTCATGCACCACGTATGTTATGGATGGCTTGTTTCGTATGCCTAGTGATACCCCTGAATTCTCAGTGCATTTGTCTTTTGCAACGGATCATTGTTGATGACAGTTATGTGGGATGTTTGGCCCAGTTTTGAATAGCACTAAGATATTTTTTTTTATAGTGGTATGGTTACATGGTTTCAGAAATTCATTTCTCCATATTCTGTGTCTAAATGATGATTGTTGGTTTTATAGACAATTGCCTTTTAGGCGTAGCATGTGAGGTGTGGAGGTGTTGATTATTTTGATCTTTCTATTGCATATATATGTATGGGAATGATATCATTACAAGATATCGATTGGCTCTATTAAAAGAAGTAGAGTCTTCATTATTATTTTTTGGAAACACTACTTTCAAATATAAACGTGGATTGGGGAATGCATGGAATGGTTGATGTTAATGGTTACAGATTGAGTTTTGTTGTTGAATGTTATGACACGCAGAATGTAAGAATAAAGGAAACAAGACCTCTTACAAATTGTGTGAAGTAATTTTGTTTTGTGATAACACTGTGTTGGATATTAATGGACAGTAAAATTAAACAAATGCAGAAGAATTATTACTTAGTCATCTAATTGTGGGTTGATGCATATTTTCCTTACTGTAAATATGTTATGCATTGCTTGATTAATATCATGAACAATAATTATTTGTTTCCCCTCATTATCTCATTTTTCGCTAATTATAAACTCCTCAGATATCCCATATTCATTTTTTCACTCCTTGTTCTGATATTGATCACAACTAAGAAAATTTATGTGTTATATTGGATAGAAATGGAAGAATTTTGTGTGGATTACAGTGAGGTTTATTGGTTGCTTACAATTTATTGTTTTTATCATTGAGAAGTGACCATATATCTTCCCTTTCATTATATCATTTTTTTCGCAAATTACAAACCCCTCATGTATCCCTGAAAATTTTTTCCACCTCCCTGCTCATTGATTAACATTAGAACAATTTGTATGGATTGGATTGCATGAGCCTGATACATTTTGAGCCAAATCTATTTCATATTTTTAAGGATTTGTCATGCATGGTTATTTAAAATGCTATTTGATAATTGTTAACATATGCAGGATGAGTTTTTTCAGTCAAGGAAGCAATGGTCGAGGAAACAGAGGTAGAGGTAACTGGAATCGAGGCCAAAGGATGCCTAGGTTCTCAATAAATTTTGATGTTGATTCTAAAGAGCTTGTCCAATTGTTCAATGGTGGGTTCTTAAATTGGATTGGATAGGAAATAGTCCAACCGAGGCCTAAAATGCCTCCCTTCGAAGCCCCTCAAGCCCCCGATATACCTGTGCCTCCTCATGTCTCTATATAGCCTGAAGTCCCAAAAAATGATGGGTGGCAAGAGATTGTTTACCCGGTAGTCTCCCAACATCGTGGCTAGCCACAATTAACTTTTCCTGCTCCCCCACCTTTGAACGCCATTTCCCAAGCTGCCCCTAACCACTCAACAGTGAAATCCTCCCATGCCAGCAAGAGATTGAAGATTGAATCCCACCATGCATCTGGTAAAGGAAAAGTTGTCGTTGCCCCTTCCTCACCCTTTGATGACTCTGGAAAATCTATGTCTTCATGGATGCATCTGAGGGATGATTGTTCCCATGTGATTAGTGAGATAAATCCTAAAGGCTCTTCCCAGCTCAAGGCATTTTCAGGTAAATCAGGAGGTGACAACATCAACGAAGGGAAGGTTACTTCACAGACTGGAAAATATGGGTTTTAATATTTATGTCAATTATTGTTTTATGACAGTGGTCTCCATGGATTTTGGACAACATGTTTCATTTTGGACAATAGGTCTTATTTTGGATATATGAGTATTAATTTGAATTATTTTCAAATTTTATGACCTTAAATTGTCAAAGAAAAATATGTTTTGAAGGGAGATGCAAGGGGTGTGTTTGCTTAACAAATGGATTATGTTATGATGTGTTGATAATGGATTATGTTATGATGTGATGATTTTTATTCACTAAAGGAGTCACAAGGGGGTCCCACCTATTAGTTATTATTTAATTATGACCATAATATGATTATTACTTTCCCCCCCCTTCCTTAACTAAAGTTACTTAAGGCTTTATGTTAGCTTAACTAATAAGTTAGTTCAACTACTCTAACCAAATCTAAATTGTTAAAAGCTTAACTGAGGGGAAAAACAAGAGGAGGATAGAAGCACAAAGCATGCGAAGGTTTGCTCTTTGAGTTATGTTGAGATAGTTCATTTTCCATTCATTCATATATTCATCATAGCCTAATTCTCTTTTGTGATAGAAGGGTCTTATTGTAGACAAAAACATTCAGGGCTAAATCAAATCATTCAGACACTTGTTCTTTAGAGGTGTTGATCTATCTTTGATAGTCTGTGTAGACTTTTCTATTTGTGAATTAACTTTCATGACTGATAAAGGCTATTGTGCAGAGTCGAGTGGGAAGCAATCTGTGGCAAGCTGATCCAACTTTTAGAGTTCAGTTTTGGTTTTTTGTTAAAGGTCCTTTTGTATGTTCTATCGGGGATTTCTAATTTTGACTTTGGTCCAAGATTTATGTGTGAAGTTTTGTATAGACAATGACTCTTTGGTGAATTGGAATGAAATAATGGATTGCTTTATGTCTCATCTACATTGATTATGATCTTGGTGTCTTTAATTTTGTTCTTACATTTATTTCAGCAACTGATATTTTCAGAAAAATACATAAAAAGAGAATTTCCAGCAAGCTTTTTGTTGATAAAAGACTAGCCTAAGCACTTGTAATTAATACTTGTGAGTTAGGATATATATTTTTGTTGTATATAAACATAGGGTGATATTCCCGTCTACTTTACTTTAGCCAAGTAATGTCTGAAAATGCTTGAGTAAGATCAATTCATATCTTGTCATCGACATTTATTTGGCGACCATGCTGGGGAGATCTTCAATATCTCTCTGGTTAAATTCTATACTCGATTTTTCATCGATACATATTTCTTTTTTGTTCTGATTCCTTGATTGTTTTTCTATTTATGACTGTCCCTGTTGCAAGACAACCCAATCTTGAGACCGGTCTCCAAGACTAGACCAACATTGTTTTGAACTCATTTCATACTATTTTAGACACTGCTAGGACCTTTCCTGAGCTTAACTGTTCTTGGGAAGCAATTGAAAGAGATATCATTGTCCAAGAACAATTGGAATCTAGATGTAGGAAGCCCAGAAATCAGTAATAACCTCTCATTTCTTCAGTTTTTCCTTTCTTTCATGACCTTAGATTCTCATGCTTCTAGAAAAAGAAGAGGCTTGTCACCTAAAATCAATCCTAATGTTTAAATAGGAAGGAGAAACATTGTGTTATCTTCCCAACAAAGTCTCTAAGGAGAACTTTATCTGATTCATCCAGCTCATTTTTCTTTCCCTCATGTATCATCCACAAAATGGCATCTAGTGGTGGCTCTGGTGGCACTGGAAGTGCTCTATATTCCCAATATTGATCATCATTGGTGATTGGTAGCTTGTACAACCACCATATTCTGGTCAATTATACTACAAACCCCACCAAATTCATCAAAAAGTATGGCCTTTTTCAGTTCGAGGAGGATGCCACGACCACACCATGGCATGTGTCTTCTTCTCTTAACTTAGCACCTGCTACTTGCCCACTTTCGAAGTGTAATGAGCCACCTCGTTACGACAACCATTCTAATAACAGGTGCAAATTTTTATTTTTTTTTTTCTTTTTTTGGTGTTGTGTGATTTAGGTGTGTGCGTGCGGGTAAAAGTAGTGACATACTGATCTGGACGACACTACTCAACAACAACAAGACTTAACCACGACCAAGTACAACATCAATAAGAAGAACAAAATGCGGCCCTTACGGAAGGCGAGTGACAAGGGTTCTGGTAACGATGCCTAAGGATCACAATATCTAAGAGCAACCACCCCAAAATGGTAATGCCCTTCCCAGTTAAGAACACTCAATTAAACTTGAGGAGCTCACCAGTCAAGGCCATTATGATTATAAATGTTTTTGTTGATGCAATAAGTAATCTCCTAAAAGGCTTCCTATTTAGGAATAACCTCAATACA
>JASDQU011100127.1:0-30920 GCA_032191745.1 Picea mariana | reverse complement strand
TTAAATTATTTTTAACACTTTATATTATATATATATATAATAATTGAACGTATACCCAAGGGTTCGGGCACGCATGGGTTCCACGTGCTCGTCTGGCTTTCATAAGCTCCCTCGTATCTAACCCCTAATTTCTACACCTGTCAACCTTTCAACTCTCTACGCGTTCTTCCTTTGTCCCACTTTCTCATCCGCTGGGACTTTCCTCACATCAGTCTTTGTCCACCATAGATCTGCCTCTGCTCTTCTCAGAGGTTTTCAGAATCCCCCTTGCCATGGCTCACCTCCACAACGTTGTTCTGAGCACTTTACCAGTTCATTTTGCAGAAACATAGTATATTGATATGGCCCCTGATAAGATCCAGGACCTAGAGTCTCGTCTCTTTGAAATGTTGGGAACCAATCCCTTGTCTGTACATTTTGCGGAGCTCGCCCTCACCTATAGTAAGAGGTACGATTCAGTCCACATGTTGTGCACAGTTTCAGTACCTTCATGAAGAACGCAGGGTTATTTGTATCAAGAAATTGCATAAACCTTGCTTACGCGGTGGTAATGAATGGTGATTTCTTCTTTTGAAACAAAATGTTTTGCTTGTAATTCCAACCCTGTACGGATTTTGGGTATTTTTCTTTCAATTTATTTCGTTTATCTTTATAAATTTATTCGCCGGTGCATATGCATGTAGTTAGCTGCGCATACATTGCCTTCCATATTGCTCACGGCCCTTTGCTCCTAACTGTGAAATTCCCCTCTTAAATTTTAGATTTCGGGGTTTCCTTATGCCCGATGCCAAGAGTTTCCTGTCCTTACAGACTCTCGATCTCCGATATGCTGATGAGCTCCCTTCTAGCTTTAGCCCTCCCCTAGGCTATGCTTTGGTCCATGTGACCCTGTCCTATGTGACCGTAGTCCTATTCCCTGTCGGGATTCGTGGTTTCGTGACTTTCGCTGTCACGAACCACTGTCCTCATAGACTCCCGATTACCGATTCTCCGATATGGCACTTTATGTGCTAGCCCTCCAGGCTAGACATCCCCCTCATATGACCGTCGTTCCATGTGACCCCGGCCTTATCCTTCATCGGAGTTTTGGGGTTCCAAATGTCGAACCTCACAAGTCCTTAGGACTCGTGATTTTTTGATCCCCGATATGTTCCTAGCGCATTAGCCCCTTAAGCTATGCTCGTGATCCACACGACCTCACCTTGTGACCGCAGTCTTATCCCATATCGCGATTTCAGATATCGCACTATCGATTTGCATGAATCCCGTGCCTACGGAATTCCCGATATCCCGATGCACCTCTTCCTTGCGTGTTAGCCCTTTTGGCTACACTGAGGTCCATGTGACCTATACCTATATGACTATTGCCTTACGGTTCCCTATTGGGTTTTCGGTCCTCCTCGGGCAAGAATTTTATCAATTTAAAATTTACGATGCCTTTTTGCGTTTACCCTGGGTCAACGAATGGTTAAAATTTTAACTTTTCGCGAGTTTGAAGGTTAATGAAATCGGGATTCGGGATTTCCCATAAGAATAATCGGCATATATTGAATCACAAAACCCCGATCTCCGATTTCACGATATGTTTAAGTCTTAATTAAACGGTCATTAATTAATTCTCTTAATCAGTGGTTAAGAGTTAAGTTAATTGCGTTGGCTTTCGGGGTTCGCGATTTCGTAGTGCATGGACACCTCATCCATGAAACTTACGATATCCCGATACCCGATGCCACCTGTCCACCATTGACCCTTCTTGTGGGCCCCATTGTCCCTTGGCTTATCAGGAAATCACGTTTCGCGATTTCATAACTCTTGTTGCTATGTTTCTGGGACTCCCGATGTCCCGATGCCCAATGAATCCCTCCTATGGAGGTTTCACCGATGGTGCTAGATGATTGCCACGCGTCCTTAGAATGAACGGCTCAGATCTCGTCGGGGTTCCTTGCTTTTATCGGGAATTTTCCCATCGAAAAATCGACACTTACGTTGTCGTGATCCACTGTCCTCACGGATCCCCGAATCCCGATCCCCGATGGTACTCATCGTTGACCCCGCGAGAGTTGACCTTGACACCTGTCCTCCCTCGTTTTATCGGAGTTCGCGAGTTTGCGAATCCAAAACCTATGAGTTCCGGGACTTGTGTTTTCCCGAACCCCGATCTGTGATCGTTCGGTGTGACGTGACACCTGTCTGCCACTCTCACCCTGGTGGTCCCCGCTCTGTCCTTATACCCGTCGAGAAATCGCATTTCAGGATATCATGATTCCCATTGTCAGGTGCATGGGACTTTCAATTCCCCGATCTCCGACGCTGCGGGATCTCCTGACACGTGTCCCCGCTGTTTGTACGGCTCCGATTCTATCGAGAAATCATGGATCATGATTTCAACATGCACGAGTTCCACACTCCTGAAATATCCGATGGGTAAAATCCCGATTTCTCCCCAAAATGCTGACGCGTGTCCTGCCAAGATCAACGGCTAGGATCCGTTCTCGGGATTTCGAGAACCACAAGGTCTCGATTCACTGACTTAACAAAACCCTGATTCTCCGAGGACTGACCTCCTGTCAGGCTCTCCTGGGTTGCGCTCGATTGTTGCCACGCGTCCCTCCAATGGACGACCCTGATTACGTCGGGATTTCGAGACTTCCAAAGACCCATTTCTCTTGTCCTCATGGACTCCGATTTCCCAATTCTCGACTCTGCCCAGGTTGCTGACACGTGTCCCAATTGATGGACGGTTCATATCAACTCTCGAGGTTCACTACTTTACAAAGCTAGGAACCTTCACTCGCCTGTACCCCGATGACCAAAATCTCGATCTGGTGGTCATGCGACACGTGTCCCCCTCGAGATCCTATGGCTGATGGATAACTGGTTTACGATCCGATGGTTCACTGCCCCTAGAGCTTGGACTCCCAGCATGACCGTAACCTTTTCGCTTCTTCGATAGATCTAACGGCTGACGGGATCCACCCAAGCTCTGATGGCTCAAATCCATTCTTCTGCGTAATAGACAGCTCTGTTTTGGGATAATTGATTAATTGCATAAAACATTACGTAGTGTTAAAATTGTTTTCTTAGCAAGGCTAAAATTTGTATGGGTCTATAGTTCCTGAGATTCTTCATTATTTATAATTTCACTGAGGTTAGTACGGGCAACTAGTTTACGCTATTCCCGTGTGGTACAAGTATTCTAAATTTCTTTTGCCCAACTGCGTATTGGCAGTTCGTCATTCAGGTAAGTTCGAGATGAAGTAGGCCTTTTCAAGGTCCTGCAATGTCCTTTTGCATTTTATTTAGTATAATTCATGTTGTTATCAATTCTTACCAACTTCAAGCCTTAGACATAAGTTTCCCTCAACATTTCCATCGATTTCAGGTGTCTGTCTTACCTGAAACTTCTTTGACAAATATTGCTCAAATAAAATTAAGTTATCACTTCTCTTTTCGTGCTCAATAGCTTTATCAAGCTGCTTTAAGGGTAGCCATTTTGTGGGAAGTAATTCTTCAAACTATGTGGTTTGCTGCCACTTATTTAAAGGGCGTTCCTTTGGATATTCAGACCAAGACTGTATTATCCATTCATGATCCAGTTAACGGGTATTGTCTAAATCTGTTACTTGTGATATATGAGATTATTTGCTTAGATAACTTGGGGTACTACCTGAGTATATTTTCGGATACTGTATCAGTCATATCGAGTCAAACTGAACGTGTTTTGTTTGTAGTTTAAGCGTGGTTGGAGTTAACATTCTGGGTCTTTGGCCCTTAGGCCCAGATTTCGAACTAAGACGCTGTGATACCATATGTAACAGCCAAATAATTCTAAACATCATCTTAATATCATAAGCAATTTATTACATAAACTGAGACAATAACTTCATAGCATATTATTAATTTTTATAACAGCAACTTTAGTAACTTAGATTTATCAATGAATAATGATATCATGACAGAATGAAACAAATGCATAACTTAACAAAGTACCTGGTTCTAATGCTAATATCTGTTGCCTTGCTTCCTTGCTGCTACCTGATACACAATCCAACCCTGCCACAAACAAAGAATAACTGCCCAAAACTACTGTCCTCCCTGCCAACTAGGAAAACTACCTAGCTCCAGGATATCTACGGATATCTTGGCCCCCATGCCTAAAACCTCCAGCAACTCGGTGCCTCCACTAATCAAAAGCCACAGTCCCCAAAACTCTGTGCTCCCCGCAAGTCCAAAAATCCTCCCCCCCCTTATCCCTCCTTCACTGACTCCTCCTTTACTCCCCTACCTTCCCTCGTCCCCATCCCTTATCCCTCCATTAATGTTTTATCTTCTCGGGACTAATAGACCCTCCCTCTCTACATACGCAACCATTTTATATCATTCCTCACTGATTTCTTAAGATATATTTCTCAGGTCATTAAATGTGATCTATAGTTAAAGTATTACTTAGTTAACCACAATTATTTTCTTTAATTAATTTTACTTCATAGTCTTTAACATTTATCCAACTAGGGTCGTTACAAAGTTGAAGCATGGTTGTTAGTCATTAAGAAATAATTTCAGATTCATAATTAATCTAGTGATATCAAATCTAGAATGGCCATTTACAATTTAAAGGGAAGAGCGAGTATCTAGTGGAAAGACCTGAAATTAGAAAACAGATTGAAAGAAAAACGAATGGAATGGTCAGAATAAAAAAATTATTTCAAGAAGCAGTACTTATCAGAAAGTTATTACGAAAGAAAAACTAAGGAATTTTATGAACTACGACTAGGACAAATGACTATGGACGATCTAATAAATACATTCCTAGATCTCATGAGGTTTGTATCGTACATAAAAGAATATAAGGTAAAGATACAAACATTCTTAAGCTGTCTACCACAATATTACAAGGACAAGATTGAATTTGATAATCCTAATTCTTTAAATGAAGTATTTAGAAAGGCTCAAATGTTCTCTGATCAATACAAATAGAGATTTGACATTCCCAAGGCATGGAAAGACAAGAAACATGATAAAATGAATCAACGTAAGAAAGGCTTCCAACCAGCCCCATTCCATAACATGGAAAAGGGATTTCATAGGAAGGACTATCACTCTAATACACAAAATAATCAAGGGGGAAATAAACCAATGAATATGGGATTTAATAAGGTAGGGGACATCCACATACAACCATTGAAATGTTGGGAGTGTGGAGAACCCTAGGTGTGGAGAAATTTTCCATGCTTAAACCCGTCATCAAGAACTTAAGTCCATAATCTTCAAGAGGATTCAACAGTTGGAGACATTGACATAAGAATGCATAAGATCAATGAATCTATGGATGGAAGACATGAAGATCATCAATCCACTATTGTGGAAGTTGAAGGTAAAATTCATTTCAACAATGTTTCTACACTAATTGACCCAACAACTAGTCCGAGTTATATTACTCTATCTTTAGTAGAAATTAAAAAGTTAAAGAAGGTAAAACATGCTAAATCTTGGTTAGTACAACTAGAAATGAGGACCAAAATAAAGGTAACATGTTTCATTTCTGATTGTGAAATCAATATAAATGGTCAAAGTACAAAGTTAAATTTGAACGTATTACCTTTGGGGTATTACGATATAATTATCGGAATGGACTGGTTATAAAAACATAAAGTGATATTAAACTGTTACGAAAAATTATTTGTGTATAAAGATAAAAATAATATACTCAAAACAATACAATGAATCAAAAAACCAGTTTCTGTTAGGCAAATATTAGCAATGCAATTTAAGAAATGTATTAATAAGGGTTGACAAGTATGTGCTGTTCAAGTAACTAATCTCCTAGAGGAAAAAGGAAAACCAAGTTTAGAAGACTTTGCAGTCCTACATGGGTTAAAAGATGTATTCGTAGAGGAAATACTGGAACTAACTCCAAGGAGAGAGATTGTTTTCTCTATCGATCTACTACCCAGATCTACCCCAGTGTCCAAGGAACCTTATAGAATGAGTGTACATGAATTAAAAGAATTAAAAATTCATTTATAAGAACTGTTAGATAAAGAGTATATTAGACCAAGTGTTTCACCTTAGGGAGCACCAGTTTATTTGTTAAGAAGAAAGATGGAACTTTAAGACTTTGTATTGATTATCGACAATGAAATAAAATGACGATTAAGAATAAGTATCCTTTACCTGAAATTAACGATCTCTTTGACCAAGTTGGAGGAGAAAAGATACTCTCTAAGCTAGATTTGAGGTCTGGGTATCACCAAGTCAGGATAAAGGATGAAGATGTAAACAAAAAAAAAATTAGAACACGTTATGGACACTATGAATTTGTAGTGATCTCGTTTGGACTTACTAATGCATGAGTAACATTTATGTGCTTGATGAATAGTATATTCAGCCAATATCTAGATAAATTTGTGCTGGTTTTTATAGATGATATTTTAGTTTATTCAAAAACTGAAGAAGAAGATGAAGAGGATATGAAGCTAGTACGATAGAATCTAAGAGAACATAAGTTATATGCTAAGTTTGATAAGTTTGATTTCTACCAATGAAAGATACAATATTTAGGGCACGCAATATCAAAAGATGGTATTGCACTGGACCCAGAAAATATTAAAGCTATTCTAGAATGGACTATTCCTAAAGATATAGAAAACATAAAGTCATTTATGGGGATTACCAGTTATTACCAGAGGTTTATCGAACGGTTTATAGAATTTCATATCCGATTACATCACTACAGAAAAAGGGAATAAAATTTAATTGCTCGTAAAAATGTCTAGACATTTTTTATAGTCTAAAAGGACTATTAACAACAATACCTATCCTAAAAGTAGCAGATCCATATAAAGACTTTAAAATTTGTGTATATGTGAGTAAAGAGGGATTAGAAGGTGTGCTAACACAAGATGGGCAGGTCATCTATTATGAATCACGTAAATTGAAAGAACATGAAAGCAATTATGTGACTCATGATTTAGAATTAGCAGATGTGATTCATGCATTAAAAATGTGGCAACATTATTTAATGGGAATAAAATTTCTAATACTAACCGACAATAGTGGTGTAAATTTTGTTCAATCAACCAGATCTCAATGCAAGACAACAAAGATGGTTTTCCTTTTTAAGTGAGTTCGACTTTGAAGTACTACACATCAAGGGTAAGGAAAACAAAGTTGCATATGCACTAAGTCAGAGGACTAGTGGGATATATGATTTAATTATCAACAAGGAAGAAAATGATATTGAACATAGGATAAAATATACAAGAACTAATGATGAAAATTACATCAAAACAACAACAAAATTGCAAGGAAATACATAAAATATGACCAAAACATATATGAGTATAGATAAAAATGGGTTGCTAAGGTTCAAAAACAGGTTATATGCACCTAACTCTACTTATTTAAAGACAACAATTATTGATGAACTACACAAAAAGCTGTATTTTGGTCATCCAGGATACCAGAAAATGATAAGAACATTAAGGAAACAATTTTATTGTCCTAGCATGAAAAACAAAACAGCTGAATATTTTTCTAAATGTTTAGATTGTCAGCAGGTAAAGGATGAAAATCAACATCTGACAAGTCTATTACAACCCCTTCCTATACCCGAATGGAAATGGGAAATTATTCGGATGGAATTCATCACAGGTTTTCCTAAGACTCAAAGACAAAATGACTCAATTATGGTAGTGATTGATAAACTTAGAAATCTCTACATTTATACCTGTGAAATCTACTTACAAAGCGATTAATATCATTGAAATGTTTATGAAATAAATTTTTAGGTTGCATGTAATTCCTAAGATGGTGATTTCAGATAGATATGTCAAATTTACATACAATTTTTGGAAAGAATTGTTTGCAGGTTTGGGTACTAATTTGAATTTCAGCACAAGTTACCATCCACACACAGATGGGAAAACAGAACAAACAAACCAAATTATTGAATAAATGTTGCAAATGTACGTAAAAACAAAACCAACTAAGTGGGAAGAGTATCTACACTTATTTGATTTCGCTTACAATAATGGTTACCATGCATCATCTAAGACGAGTCTCTTCAAAGTATTATACATAAGGAAATGCACAACCCCCATTAGTTGGGATGATCCAGTTGACAGGATTATGGTGGGATTGAAAATGCTCCAAGAAATGGAAAGAATGGTAAAAAGGGTACAACAGAACTTGAGAGAGGCATAGTACCGACAAAAAGCCTATGAATATCAAGAAATAATACATCATGAATTCAAAATTGGGGAACATGTATATCTAAAAGTCAAAGCAATAAGAAGCTCTGTAAATCTAGGAAATTGTTCCAAGTTGGCGCCAAATTTTTTTGGCCCCTTCGATATTTTAACTCGAATCAGACCTGTGGTATATTAACTGGCACTTCCTGCAAATTTAAGAGTTCATAATGTTTTTCATGTTTCGTTATTGAAAAGATATATTAATGATCCTACTCACATCATTTATTGGAACATGCTGCACGTGGAACCAAAAGGTGAGTTCCAAGTGGAACATCTATTCACTCTGAACATGAAATAAGCAGTACTTTGGAATAGATCCATCACCCAAGTAAAAGTGCAATGGAAGCACTTTAGTCCTCAAGAGGCCACTTGTGAATTGGAAGAAGATATGCATAAATCTTATCCAATTACGTTCCGAGAGATTATTGAACACCAAGGACAATGTTGTACTTAAGGGGGAGAGGATGTGATATCCTCAAATTATTATAAATTAAATTCCAAGTTGAATTTAGAAATAAATTTCCATTTATGGAAAATCCAAATTTAGAAATAAATTTTCATTTACGGAAAATATGAATTTAGAAATAAATTTCCATTTATGGAAAATCCGAATTTAGAATTTTGGATTTTGCAATTATAATTTTATGACTTTTGGAAAAAGGTTTGACTTTCCCAACTGTTCTTTTTTTATGTACACTTGTATCAGACAAACTTTTTAATAAATTAGATGTTGGAAGAAAAATGCAACAACCATGTTAAAAATAACTGACTATGACTCCATGAGTGGGTAATCGGTTTGAGTTAACTCAGAGATAATTTTTACAAGTGGAAGAAGTTGAGTTTTGTCACTAGAAGCCCCTAAAAATAAGGGATTTGTAAAGTTGCGAATTTCCCCAAGGAGGGAAAGGAATGCAAAGACCTAGGCACAAGATAAATACAACATATGTGGTAGGCAAGAAGTTGCTTGGTATGTTGGGGGATGAGAATTGTTTTTCTTTTATGAGCACATCTTGTGTGAGGAAAAACATTTTCTGAATGGTTGAAGGTGATAATGGCTAAGGAGTGTGACCTATTTCGCCCTTATGGAGTCATGGTTAGGTTAGGGGTGATCAAGAAAAGTGATCATGGTTGTTTTGTTTCTAAGGTTGGGTGGAACGTGGATGTTCCATTTGTTTTCCCAACATTAGTCTTCAAATATGTATCTCAGCTATGTACTCAAATTGTGGATGTTATACTGCTAATGTTATATTGTTGATGTTATATTGTTTATATTATACAGTTGATGCCATGCTTTATATTACTATACTTATAATTAGAATCTATTTAAGTGGAATGTATATCATTTTTAGTTTTTTGGTTTTCCATTGTCTAAAAACACTTGTAGTGGTATTATATATATATATATATATATATTGTGTATATGTGCCTATTGTTCGTGATAGATCTAGTTTTCTTGATTTCTTTTCATTCCTGTATATAATTAATCAAATACTTAAGAAAGAAAAATATAAACAAACTGTATTCACATTTTTGTGATTATGCTGAGTATAAAGGACAAAAGTCCCAATACATTATTTTATCTATTATCAAAGAAAGATATCTGATACAATAGATCAGAGGCTACTTGAGAAAAACATATATATTTTTATTACAAACAATAGTTCTATGACCAACATTTTACAGTTTAGGTTTTCCATAGACCCAAGAAATCCATATCTAGTCTAAACAAAGATTTTAAGAACTACATAAAACTTTTTGTGAGAGCACGCATGGACTGGTGGAAGAGATATGGAACCCTCGTAGATTTTGTGGACATGCCGCTTACTTCACCAAGTGCATTATCTTTTCTCCCAACCTACAAAAGAGCCATACGACTATGTTAGTAACTTACTAATGTACAAACCGTTAAAGAATGAGATAAATAAAAAGAGTCAAAGTATACTTATCTTGGATCCTGATTGCATATCGGATTATCCACGTTGCCTTGCAAAGAATTTGACCCAAAACCTAGGAAGAGGAGTGGGTGCGTAATTCATCTGATGTGCTCCCTTGTAAGACAAAGGGATCCATCATCAGTTGACATACATGTGAAATTAATTTATTTTCGAAATAAATAAATGAAAAAATAGACTTCCAATCAAGTTATGTACTTTGTTATCCATGTACATGTTTTTCATTATAAAGTATAGAGAACACTTACCCAAAAAAATACAAACTATAATCAAGAGGAAGATCAGGCCAGTAAATGATTTAATAGTGGGGTGGAGTTAATAAACTAAAACAATACCATTTAATCGATAAATATTACCTCGATGAAATTACCAAACCCCATGCAGAGGGCCAAAAGGATACTGTGGAGAAGATAACGTTTTAAATAAGAGAGTTACAAGTTGCCTCCTAAGTACATATATGTATTTCAACACAGAGGATACTTGTGGAAGAGAAAGTATTAAATTAAAAGGTAATTACAGATATGCACATAGCACAATCATGGTAAATATTTTATTTAATCAAAAAATCATTACAGAGACACAAAGGAGGCAATTTAGGTGCACACAAGTTTCAGTAAAAATATTACTTCATAGGTTAGAACATACGAACACGGATGTAATCAAAACCAAGTGATTTTATTTACTTGAAATTCAAAGGATGAGGTCTATAGAGTAATCCCAATTACAGACGAATGTTTATGTTCGAGGGAAAATTAGAAAACACATTACATAGATGAATAAAAAATCCTCGATGGGACAAAGTCGCGACTTTCCCACTCAAATAGATTGTCTTTAAAGTTAACAAACATAGTTAAACATGAATTGTATTTATAGGGTTTAAAAACTATCGAGGTCTATCACAAATCCTTTAAAAGTGCATCGAGCTTTGAAGATTTCGCCGAGCGGTGGAATGCAAGTATAAAACTATTTGACCATGACTATTACACAGGGTCTACCTGATAGGCCTCTAAAAATGATGATCATTTTCTTAGACAGTAAACTCCAGGCAAGGGTCACAGGTGTAATGACCTTTGTACATACTTAAAAACAAACAAGAATATTTGTAGAGGGTTTAGCCTAGAAATGATTATTTCGACTACGGGTGGACTAGTAAGGAGCCCGAAGTATTATGGGTTTTAAGATTGATAACCAGCAGAAGAAACACAATAACGCTATCAAACCGAGTGATAAACTTACAGGGTTAACATAACACATAATGGAATATTTAAGACAATGGAGCCTGGAAAAAAACACCTATGGAGGTGAAATTCATCATATGATATCAACTCTCAAAGACAAAAGAAAAGCATAAATAATACATTGCATAAAATATGTTTTCATAAATAATACTTTGCACAGATAACACCTCGCATAAGGAATACATTGCAAAGTGAACATTTTTATGATAAAGAATACATTACACATAAAATGTTTTCATAAGGAATACATTGCATAGTGAACATTTTAGAATAAAGAATACATTGCACAAAGAACGTTTTCATAAAGAATATATTGGACATAGAAAGGAAGATTTAGAACAATTAATTACCGTGCATGTGGAAACCATGCCAGAGCTCCAATGCTACCATTCTCCATAGATCTGAACAATAACACCAGTCACAGAGACAATGAAGTAAATATTATCTACTACCCAATATTACCCAAGACTTAGAAATATTATCTATAGAAAGAGTCAAAGCATATTGTAATACATCACCTGTTACATTTGCTTCTTGATTTTTCTCCTACTTTCCATCTCTTTGTTTCTTTGGAGCTCTGCAACCTTTCTTCAGATCTCCTTTCTTCCCACAATTCTAATGCTCTATCTTTCAAAATATGGATTTGGATCTGCCCTTCCTATAATTCTCGTGGTTCCCTAAGCACTTTACTCTATCCTTATGTCTTCCCTTGTTCTCCATGTTTAACAAATTACCTGATATCTCACCTGTGCTTTTCCATCGCATTTCCTCACTAACAATAACACCAAAAACATCATCAAATTTTAAAGTATTTGAACTAGAGACAAAGTTACTTACAACCATGACCAAGCCATTCCATCTTTATGGCAATGAGCACAAGATTATCAGAACCCTAACCACATCATCAAATTCCACTTTTAGATAAATTAGTTGATTAGTAACTGTATTAAATTCATTTAAATGATCTGCAACAGACCCACCTCCTAACATCTTGATATCAAATAATCTATTCATTAGAAATACCTTATTGGATGATGAGGGTTTTTCACATAGTTTAGCCAATGCATCCATAAACTCCTTCGTTGTCATTTCTTTCGAAATGTTGAAATCCACTAATGCTTCTAGGCTCATATGTATTGTTACTAGTTCCTTTCTATCAAGAACCTCCCATTATTCATCCTTCATGTCTGTCGACATATTTTCTATTCCACCCAATGGTAGGAATAGATTCTTCTGATATAAATAATATTCCATCAACATTTTCCATAAATAGTAGTTTTGTCCCTTACATTTCTTGACCCTAAACTTTTCATGTTCCACCATTGGTCCCACTCAAACCAGGAACCCTCTTTTCCTATGAGTTACCTTTCTGTCTGATACCAGTTGTTATAAAAACAGGATTGTGGAGTAGTAAAATAAAACAAATGCGGAAAATAAACACAGAAGATACACAATACAATAGAGACACATATATACATGGTTCACCCATTTTGGGCTACATCCACTATATAAATTTCCAGTTCCTTCTTTTATTATTATCTAGCAAATGAAGGGATACAACCTACAACAAACCCACTGTAACCTCATCTTCTTTCTCTCACAAACTCCTCTAACCCGACAAGATATTTCAAACGACAATGGTTGAGTTATTTAGCATGAGTTAATTAACCATTTAGGAAACTAATGATTCACATGGATGATTTTAGGGGCTAAAGTTCTCTCATGGGATAATTTTCCATGGTTTTTCCAAAACAAGATTCGCTATTTTAAAAACGATTTGCCCATATTCTATAGGATAAAATTAATTTACCTTAAAAATTGCCAAAAATTTATAAAAACTATATAAAATACTTAGAAATTTAAATATTTTAACAAAATATCTCCAAACATTTATAGTTGACATATGAAGGATTAGTAAGATTCGCCAAGGTTTCTACATTTTAAAATACATTTCCATCCTTAAATTCATCCCTGCTAATGAAAGAGGAAGAATTAAAGAGGAATTATGAAATCCATATAAACATATAAAAATTTGAACACAATCATGAAGAACAACAAACCATAAAACACCAAAGTGATAACAGAGTTCGGCAATCTCATCTATGTCTCCGAGCCTTTGTATCAATGGGTGAGGCTTTCTTATTTCTATTAAAATATTTAAAAGTACATCACAACAGTGCAAAAAGGATTACAAACTAATCTGGTCTTGTAATACAAAATATCTAGAACCCAACAAAACTGACGACACTGAAAATGGATGACCGAAGCTCCTAGAAATGGCCCACAAAGGTGCACTCCTCAATAGCTTCCCTGCATAAAAATGGATTTTCCTCAATCTTTCAACAACATTTCTCTTCTCTAAACTCTCCTCTATGGCCTCAAGAGCCTCTATTTTATATAGTCCTGAAGTTGGTAACCACCTCACAACTTCGTCCCAAGATCTTGGGCCCTTTTCCACAAGATCTGGCCTCAAAAGGGCCCAAGATCTCCTAAAAATGAGCAAAATCCCACAAATCTACTGAGAAAATAAATAAAATATCATAACATATAGTAAAAAACCCACTATATGGAAATAAATTGGGCGCAACCCCCTTTCTTAGGAGATCCTTCTCACATGGGTGCCTCCATGTGTCCAATCTCTAGAGATTGTGTGCTACCCCCCTACTATATCGGCCTTGGTCTTATGGTGATGGTGCATATGGCCAAGTGTTGTCCCCTCCATGTGCTAAATAGTTGAACTAGCCCCCCAACGGTGTAGCCACTAGTCTAGCGCCTTGGTGGGCGGGCTAGTCTGACCGACCGGGCGCTAACCATATACTTGCTAATTGTTAACACCGAGTCATATGCGTAAGTGCCAAAACACGAGGGCTATCCCTTATCCACATCCATGCCAAGAAACCAACCAAGGGTATGGTCATATGATGTGGTTACATGGTAGGTGTTGCAACCAAGGTTGGAGTGTATACCAATAGATGCACCAACACAATAGTAGAGTGGACTATGGATACATTGCAAAGTCATATGGGACCGCGCCAGGGGCTGGGGCTAGGCCCCAACCCTTTTCCGCTCGAACTACAACACCATTCAAATTTAAATACAAATGCAAATGTATAGTGGTAATAAATACTCGGTAGGTAGGCTGGTAGCCCAGCCTACGCGAAGTCTATGCACCCATAGAAGTCCAAGATTCGAATCTGGTGGACTCCAAACAAATTTTTCAAAATCTATTAACCAACGAATGGGTGCCATGTGGAATCCCATGTCTAGGCCACATGGCACCATACCATACACTGTCAGTACTTCCATGTGTCAGTCCTAGATTTGTCCACATCTTCCATCCACGTGTCTGTCACGTGACATGCCATGTGAGCGTCTTACAAACATGCCACATTTCACCCTTACAGTGGTGACACATGTCACTCCCTGTTTGGCCCACCTATCTGTCCATGTCAGTGCCAAGTGTACCCTACCATGTCAGCTATATGACCATAAGACCTGTACAATCAACTGCCACGTGGCACTATACATACTGTATGGACTATATAATCATGATTTGTTTTTGCCTGTTTGTCCAAATGAACAAACCATGATATCTGGAGCATATGATGTATGTTTAATCCCATTCAAGTTGCATTGGGTTTGTATCGACGAGGTATGCACACACGTCTATTTTGAATCCATTCCAAGAACTTTGATTTTTAAGCCTTTCTGGACCCAATTTGGTCCCGAGATCCAATTCTGGATTACACATCCCCACTAAAGAACTTTTGGTCCCCAAAAGGTTATTGACTAGTCATGAAGTTCAGGATAGACCACCTGACTTGTTCCCTATCTTTAAACTCTATCCTGTGCACCTATCTCATCAAGATCAACTGTAAAACAATCATGATAACTAAAGGCATTTGTTATCCATTTGTACCCTGCCACATCTTACTAAAGCCAACATCATCCATGTTGACAACATTAGTAATGATAGCATAAAAAATATAACTGCAAATGAGCTCATATGTTTATAATACTTTTGCGACATCAGCTTTTCTTGAAGCAAACTGTCATTGATTTTCCATTCTACAATCATCTCCTATTATTTCTTAATATCAATTACTTTATTTGAAACAAGTATAGGTGTGTTTCTTGCATGAGAAACCTTTCTTAATTGTTCCATAGTTTGAAGAGATTTATTTTCCATTAAATGATGAGCATGAACAACATATTCTTGACCTTCTTTCATTAAGTGACATTGATTCCTTTCCCTGTAGAAGATTGCTTTATGATCATACAAGTAAGGAATACCTAAGACCATTCGACATTCATTTAGTGGCACCACATAACATGTTACCTCGTCCACAAACTTAGATGAAATTGCAAATTTTAATGTGCATTTCTTTGTTATGTGAAAATGATGACTGTTGCTTATCCATTTAAGTCTGTAAGGATTATGATGCATATGTGTTTTAAATCCCAATTGTTTAACGAATTCCTCTGAAATCATGCTAGATTGAGATCCACTATCTATCAATGTGTTGACCTTAGTGTGCCTCATGATGACCCTTATGTGAAACAATTTACTTCTAGAATCAAATCCATCACCAATTTTACCTATCAAACCAGCCAATGAGACTTTAGATTCATCAACTGAATCTGATCCCAAGTCTGTGGGTCGTGTTGCTGCTGCAATTGTTTGCCTCCCTTTATTTTCTTTGAACCACTTCGGTCTCATATCAGGATGCAATTTCCAACAATGGTCCTCATCATGCCCCTCTTTCTTGCAATGCTTACAAGAGGGCTTCTCTTCCTTTCTTGTCACTGAATTTCCTTCTTGCAATTCCACCTCCTTTTTTCCTCTTTCCTTGAAGATGATTCCCCTATTACACGAACCCCTATTTTCCCTGCTTCAATGTATGTCGCTTGAACAAAAACCTCACCAAGATTAGGTCCAAACATGAATACAATATTTTGAATATGTGCAGGTAAGCCCCCTATATACTTCATAAGAGTTTCCTAGGTATGTAAAGGAATATCTCACATCAATGCCATTTTACGAAAGCCATCTATGTATTATTTCACTGTTTATCATTTTCTTAGTTTAAGAGACTGTCATTCAATTAACGCTTTCTCTTTATAACCCAAAGGATGGAATTGCTTTCTAAGTGAAAAAATAAAATTTTTCCAGGATGGAAATACATTACCCACTTGTTGCGTGCCATTTTTCAACTTGCTTTTCGACCAGATGAGTGATGTTCCTGCAAGTCTAAGTGATTCCAACTTGATCTGAGTTGCTTCATCCTTGATTTGTTGTACACTACAATAAACTTCCATCTGTCTAAACCAATTATCAAGTCTCTCTGCATTGACTTCACCATCAAACATAGGTAATTGAAATTTCACATCCAATTTTAGTAAAGGCATTTATTGTTTATGTTTATAAACATGTTTTCTTGCGGTGCTTTTAGAACTTGACATTGAAGAAAAAGGAGAAGAAGGAGGTGAGGAAGGAGGTGAAGGAATAATTTGAGGAGGGTCCTCTCCTTCTTCACTTTTGACCTTTGAAAATTCACCCAGATTTCATCTCTTCCGTTCTAGGTAATCCTCATACAAAACCTTCATCATCTCTGACATGTGGAAGAAATTTTTTCGAAACTCTTTCTCCTCTTGAGAAAGTCCCTCTTCTGATGCAATCTTATCGTTTTGAGAAGTTATATTTCTCAATCAAATAAATGGATTCTCTTCAACAATATCTCCTTCACCATGATATATATTTTCCCTGGTAATCATGCAAACTCAAAATCCAAACGTCAACTTGCTCTGATACCACTTGATCCGACAAAATCTTTTAAACGACAATGGTTGAGTTATTTAGCATGAGTTAATTAACCATTTAGGAATTGTTGGCAGCCAATTCACATTTTTCCATTGTCTTATAAGCTGCCTACACCAATGTTTTGCAAACATCATTTTTTCGTCGCAATTTTCAAATAAATGACACTTATTTTTGTGACATTTGCACATTTACCTTTGTTTTGTTTTCATGACTGTAAGCGTGAAAACTTGTCTTTCGAAGTCGCATTAAAATCATTATTGAACTATCGTTATCCTCTTTGTCGATATGCCTATTGATCTTAAATTTCACTTATCATTATACACTTGGCAAGACCTTTTGATTTGCACTCGTTGGGCATTCTTTGACTGATTATGTATTTTCGTTTCATTAAATTGCGATGCATTGGCAGTTGGATTTACATGTTATTTGATTTGATTTACTTTGCACATTGGTTTCATAAGATATATAAGTATGATGGTTAGACCCTTGATATATTTCATTTGACATGACACCTAGTTCAAAATGCATTGGTACTTCGCTTAAACTCTTGATATGAATTGATACAACGCATGTCACATTGATTAAACACTTGATTGGTTTTAAAACTGTGGTATAACCATTGTTACGCGCATTGATTAATACACTTACCATTGGTTTCATTGGTCGAGAAAGTGACATAATTGTTGAACTATACTATAGTGGGTTGAACAACTATAAACGCCGACGATTGTACATTGGCAATAACTATTATGCATGGCAGAAATAAGCTCCACCACCTTCACATGATATCATTTATGCCTATCCCTTATCCCCGTTTCACCTCTGTTAGCTCGGGTAATCCATCATGCACTCTGCTCCTGTGTATGCTATGATCCAAACACTGGCTCGTTCACCATGTGCTCGGCTCCATGGCACCGGTGGTGCGAATCGAGCCGAACGGTAGCCAAGCCTTGATGCTATTCGACAATGCCCGAAAAAACCTGGAGGATAATGGTTGGCTCACCTTTATACAACGATTTGAGGGTTTTAATTTATTTTTTGCACTGGAGTTCACCCTGACTTTTGATGGCTGTAGAGCCAAGGTGGGTGACGTTCAGTTGGAAATCAATGAGGAATTTATTAGTTCTGCTACAGGGTTACCATCCTCGGGCCAGTGTTGGTTTAAAAATTCTAAGGTCGACGATGTGCCATGGCCGCTACTGCTTGTATCGCGAAAGGTCACATCCTCTGATAGAGGTATGCCCATCTCTACACTTAAACCACGATGGCATGATATTTTAATGGTGGTCAAACAATTCGTGACCTGTGAGGGTCGATATGGACTCATTTTTCTCTACCACCTGCGTTTGTTAATGAATTTCATAGGGTCTCCATTGAATATGCCTTTCTATTTCCATCATAGCCTGTACAAAATGTCAAAAAGGTTTAAAAGGGAGAAGGCCGATAGTAGCTTGTTCCACCATGGACTAATTAAACTTATCATTGTTCATCACTTAATTCTCCACGGTGATAACTGGCGATCTTTTATTTCTGAAAATGGTTTTAATGATACAGACCCTGTCCAGATTGACAAGCCTGTGGTTAATGAAGCTAAGGTCGGGCCACCCATGCCCTTCCATGTCCTACTTCCCTCTCCTAAACCTTCAATCGATCCTGATGTTGACTTACCAGATGTTATAACTAAGAAGGCTGAGGCTATTAAAAAGCCTGTGAGTAAAAAGGCCAAGGAAAACCCTACTGTTGATGCCAAGGGTAAAAAGAACGCTCGACTTATTTTGAGAATGGCTAGGAACAAGACTAAACCTAGTTTTGAAAAGAAACCCATAGTCCTTAGTGAGGATTCGGACCCTGACATAGAACGCTTCCTAGCCAGTGAGTACCCTTACTCACAGGGTCTGTGCTCCGAGCCACCTTATGACTTCATTTCGAATCTTCCCCCTTGCTTAAGGAATAATCCTAGCTACCGTGGGATCAAACTACCTAACGAAACCCTCGGTAATGTAACCAAACCCTCACCTGCACTTTCGAAGCCCGGACAGTCGTTCTGTGAAAAATGTGATTTGTGGTTGAAACGATACTATATAGACGTTCCCCTACTTCAATTGAAAATCCAATCGCTGGAGAACCAAGTTGTAGTGTTGACCAGCCAAAGAGACAAACTCCAAGCAACTAATAGGAAGCAGAGGACTACTGGTTCCATTGTTTTTCGGAATTTTGAATCGGCTACAGCCATTGTCAACTCCAAAATGTCATGATCAAGCCACACAGGTATGAATTTTGATATCAATTGTGTTTTGTGAATTCCTCATATTAATATATGTGAATGTTGTTGCGAATGGCTCTGTCATAATGTTTTCATCCTGTACATTGTTTTCTCTTTGATACATGATTCGCTCATTCCCAGTTTAGCCACTGATAGATTCTTATTAGATTTGATTTGTTTTCAATTGGATTTGTTTTGTATCCAGTCTGAACAAGAGATTTTCATGCTAGATTTAGAATACGATCATGTTTTGATTTGATTTCGTTATGGTTAGTTTGTATGCTGTGATTGTTGAACGATTTTGTGAGTTTGGTTGTCACGATCGTTTAATACACTGTGTCGTATAATTTTCTAAATCGAGGATACAACTCTAATCATTTTCGATTTGGAAAGAATGACTCTATTTTTATGGAAACAATACTCTCATTTAAGCTTGTGCAAATGATATTCATGCCCGAATCATGGAACGGTTTTGATCCACGATGACTATGTTAAACCCAACTGTTTGATTCTTTTGATTGGATTGCAATGTATCATCAGTTAGTATGATTGATATTATGAGTTGTATTCGTTTCAAAAATAGACTTGATTGCAGCTCTATTAAATTTAATTTTCAAACGAGGTTGTTAACTCAAACCGACTGGTGTTATTTTCGTCAAATTTGTATGAGAAAATTCAGGTAATAATCGTTTCAAAATGAATTCAAGAAATGATTTCGTGAATGATTTTGTCTGCCCCAATTTGCAATAACAAAAGATCAGATAATTATTACGATTCCTGTTATCAACTGATTGATCCTGTTATGATTTCGTTAATAAACATTTACGCGCCATTTGTGATTGAACTCGTTCGTGGCATGGATAGTTTGTTATGTCAATACAGTTATGTCGATTTGAAAATGAGCTTGTTTGGATTCGATTGTGTCTCCTGTCTATGAGGCAGCATAACAATTGCTTGTGATTTGTTTTAATTGTATCAATTTCAGTTTGATATGAAATGATTTCATAACTGTTTGATTATGATCCTGTTCGTTCGATTTTATGGTAACAAACAAAACAGAGTATATGTATCTCTGTAATCATTTGATTTTAGTTTTTTTTTGATCTCGAATTGGTATAAAAATTTGAATTTGAATGATTCACTTTCAAATAGCTATTGGATGTCAGTTGGATTTAATTCTTTAAAATATTTGAGTTGATTTTAATGATGATTCTGTGTCTTATTTAGACCAACTACAGAATCACAAGATTCTGTAGCTAGTCTATAGAATTAGATTTTTATCATTTTCTTTAACAAAATATCTGCCTAACTTGTCCATTTTTTACCTTGTTCAGGTACATCCGAATTGCATTGGGCATGCTGGACAGTCAAGGAGATATTTGTGTGATTTAGTTTCTATTTTAGGTTCCTAGTTTAGTCAAACTTGGGATATCTTCCCAGATTTTCTATAAACAATTTGATAACTTCTACAGGGATGTTTTACCCTGTAGAAGGTCTTTAAATACTTATTATTTTGTGTAATAAGGAGCATCCTCACTTGTGGGAGAACCAGGCTATGGATTTCTAATACAAACTGAGACGAGAGTTGATGTTATCGCTACAGCTTTCGCTTTCATAATATCAATCTTTTGTTTCAAGTTTATGCATGTCATTTGCAGTTGATTATAGACTACTTTAGCTATCATAGTCTATTGCAGAGTGATATGATTTAATCAATGTGATCCATATCTGATTTCTTTCAATACTTAAAAATACAACAATTACTTTATTCAGTTAATGAATGACAGATTTCTCTTCTTCATCAATTGAATTATTTTGTATAAGTCTTTGCATACAGGTTTATCTCACTGTGAAGATTTATAAATCATATGATTGTTGTAAGCTTTATGTCTTGTTTGTTCTGTAATTATATTAAAGAGCACTGCAACTATCGTTTACGAGAAGCTCCTGGATAATTCGGTGTGGGTTGCCTCCTTCGGATCAGCTAAGACAATCATCATACACAGGACAAACCTGAAGCATTTTTCAGGTCAATTTGTGATTTATTTGTTAGTTAATTTGTTAGTATAATATTAGTAGTTTAGTTAGATATATGTTTAGTTAAATGTGTAGTTATAATTAGTATATTAGTTGTTTAGTTTAGTTAGAATTTTTTTTATTTCTTGTTCATAAAATTATAAAATCAACAAAAAATATCTTTCTCTGTCTTAGGGAAGAATGCAAATGAGTTTTTCAGGTTTTATTCAAATCTGCGAATTGTAGATATTGTACATTTTGTGAATAAGTTATACTTTCATTGGTAGTTAGATATTTAATTAGTTAGAGTAAGTATAGTATTAGTTAGTAGATTGTATATAATAGTTAGTTTAGTTTATCAGTTTGTTTTATTTCTTTTCAGTTAGATTAGTTTAGTTTGTTTTAATTTTAGTTAGATTAGTTTAGTTTGTATAATAGTTAGCTTTAGTTAGATTAGTTAGTTTAGAATAGTTTTCTTTTGTTTTCTTAGGACCTTAGATCGGCTAACGGAGCCACTAAACCCGTCAGGGTGGTTCATCACAAACGGCTTGGGTTATTAGACAACCCCGTACTGGTTCCACTCTTCCAGTTGACAGATGGTCAATTTCGCTCGTCAACAAATGGTGCTAGAATGAGGGACTGAATTTAATTAATGGCACGAGGCGGTCGTAAGACTCCTCCACCACCTAATCTCTCACCTATAGTGACAAGAAGTCATTCGAACGATAATATTCCCCCTCAAACAACAACCACATCAAACGACGATCCACAGATCACTGTTGAACCAGTAACTCCAAATCCCGCAGGTGGTGACATACAAGAGATTGTTCGGCAATCTCTCATAAAAACACATAGTGCCTTAGCTCGCTTAAGACAACCAAACCGTCCTTGGGGCCAACCACTAGATTTCTCTGATATCAGAGAACAGCTTGGAGGCACTAACCTCACCTTAAATCCTACAAATCCAACCGACACTCCTGCTGCAGGAGGATATGGTATACCTCCCTCACCACCTCCATCATCTCCTTCCTCTTCTGGAGGAGATTCCTCTGACGAAGGAAATTCCCCTTCTTAGCCTTCCACACCCACTACACCAATGGCAAATCAGAACAACCCTGCTAGACCGTGGCTTGATCAGGATTCCGTAGCCATACCTAGAGCTTAGCATCCTTTACCTAAACACCTAGAGAAATGGCTTCCCAAGTTTGATCCTGACTCAAAACAGATCGCCGAAGACCACATTAAAAAGTTTATGTTATCCATAAGACTCCTCAATGTCAAACATGAAGATGTTGTCTGTAGGTTGTTCCTATATACTTTCGAGGGTAATGAATCCACGTGGTACTTTGTCCAGCAGCCCCATACCATCATGTCTTGGGAAAAGTTTGAGTCATGTTTTTTGAAAAATTTCGGAGACGGTAAGCCTCCAGAAGTCCTAGTCATGGATCTTTCTAGCTTAAGAATGAACCCAAAAGAAAAAGTTAAAGAATTTAATCAAAGATTCTTAACACTTAAAAACTGAATCCTTGCGGATTCTATGCCTGCTGAGAGTCTTAAAATAACATACTACACCAAAGCTTTGCATCAAAGTATAGCTATTTGGGTTAAACGATCTAAGAAAGCCACGTTGTTAGAAGCCTTTGAGGAGGCCATCCAGATTGAAAAAGAAATACTTAGTCTTAAAGACTCTACTAGCAATGAAACCGAGACTATTTCTTCTTCCAAAAAGAAGATCGAGATCCTCCCCAGACCCACCCAAAGTAAAACAGAACCTGAAAGCTCTAATTTAGAAAACTTAACTAAAGTTGTTCAAAAACTATCAAATCAAGTTATAGACTTAAAAAGGTCGACCGAAGAAGCTTCCTCGAGCAAAGGGCCTTACAAACCCCCGTTCCGAAAGCCTTTTCCCACCAATCGACCTAACCCAACCACCGAAGGCCTTAATCTAGAAAGTCTACAATGTGCCCTTCAAACAATTCTAGAAGCCCAAGATAACCTGATGCCTCCTAAGATCCCTGAGGAGGTAGTTGAACAAGAAATGGTTCAAGAAGAAGAGTCTTCTCCAAACATTTTTGGACACTTCTCGGATAGCATTTTTCAATCTAACTTCGAGACAGTACATCCCTATAATACCAGGAGTAAGACAACAAACAAACCTTCTACCGAAAACACTACAACTTCGCCTCCAAAGCAATCTAAATCAGCTGAGACTAAACAGAGTAATGTGAACCCCAACCTAGATTATGATGTAGTTGAAGATCTTAAACAGTTAAGGGCTAACATTTCTATTTATGAGTTATTGAAATTTCCATTTTTGCCACAAAAAATGTTACAAAATATCTCAGAGAATGGAAAAAATGGTAATTCTAATGGTTACAAGGTTGTGTAGAACAAAGCTCCCCAGAAGACTTCCATTAAAAACAATCCTGATCCTCAAGATAAAGGAAGCCTTGCTGTAAATAATATAAATAATGTAGATAAAGTAGCTTTAGAAACTGCGAGTAAAAAACCTCAAGCTACTACCCTTAGTACTCGCAAAAATGTACCTCCGTTTTTGTTAACTTTCGAAATCTTTAATAGAAACGTGCACAATTGTATGGTAGACTCAGGAGAAACATCCAATATAATGCCATGGTCTGTATGTCAGAAGATTAATGTTGAGGTTGAACCATGTACATTAAAAATCATCCAACTTGATCGAACCAATGTCAAAGTTATAGGCGAATTAAGAAACGTCATTATAAGATTATCGTCTAACCCCAAGGTTTATCAAATAATTGATATTATCATTGTGGATATTCCAGAAGTGTATGGCATGTTTTTAAGCAGGGACTGGTTGGAGCAGCTACATGGTTATTTCGCAATAGATTGGTCTCACCTGTGGCTCCCAGAAAACGGCAAGCCCAACAAGATTAAGGTAAATCGTGAATGCTACCTTAAGTTCACAGTCATAGATTTGAATGATCCCAATGAACCATTTACACCTTCTGATAATTCACCCGAAGTACAAGGAATGGATACCTTTTTCGGCAATTTCATGGCCGAGACTTCAACTATCACCAATCCATAACAGAAGTTCGAGATTGTAGCATATGTGCAACCAACAACTTCTACACAATAGTCTCATACACCCGATAAAAATCAAATTTGGTCTCTTTATTTTGACGGGTCAAAATCCAAAGAAGGAGCTGGAGCAGGCTGCGTTATTATTGATCCGGTAGGTAACAAAACATTGATTGCATGTAGGTTAGAATTTGAGTGTACTAACAATACTGCAGAATATGAGGCTTTACTGCAAGGTCTCAGAAAAGCTTTAGACATGAACATTAAAAATTTAACCGTTTTTGGCGACTCTGAAATAGTGGTTAGACAGGTAAGATATTCTATCCACTGTCTTTCTCCGCATCTCAAAAGCTACCAGTCTGAGGTATGGAATTTAACGAATAAAATTTTCTCTTTCAATATAAATTCTATTCCTAGATTGAATAATTCTGAAGTAGCCCTATTAGCTAATGTAGCTTCTAAACTTCTTCCTGCAGAAGGTTTGTCCCCAGATGCATTCTCCGTCGAACTTTTATTCCGGCCATCCGTTCCCGACAACATCATGAACTAGAGAGTATTTGACGATGATCAACAGATCATTAACTTTCTGCACATGGAAGAAACCTTTCAAGGCACGGTGATAGATGAACACACGCACGACGACAATTTGCGTGATTTCACGGTAATACCAGATCCAAAAACTCATGAATCTTCATCAGATATGGTAAACTCGATTCCTAAATCTGTAGTTAGATTAGAGAAGTTTTATGATTTTCAAGATAAATTTAAAAGGACGGTCAACTGTAAAACCAACAGTTCCTCATTATCATACGAAAAAGTAAACTTAGGAACTAATGAAAATCCTCAGTGCATTAATCTAGGGGTAGGATGTTCTCAACAAGAAAAAGTTGCATTTATTAAATTCTTCAAAGAGTTTAAAGATGTCTTTGCGTGGATGTATGATGACCTTAAAACTTTCGACCCTAACAACATACATCATGTCATTCTAATGAAGCCCAAAACTTTACCCTTTCAACAAAAACTAAGGAAAATGCACCCTAAGCTCGAACCGACCATTGAAAAGGAATTGAATAAGCTCCTAAATGCTAAGATAATTTTTCCTGTTAGGAACACTCAATGGGTTTCTAACCTTGTCCCAGTCTAGAAGAAAAGTGGGGAAACTCGACTCTGTGTCGATTTCCGAAACCTTAATAGAGCGTCTGATAAAGACAACTATCCTATCCCGCCCATGGAACAGATCCTTCAATAGGTATCTGGTTCTGAGAGGCTATCCTTACTGGATTGTTTCTTAGGATACAACCAAGTCCTGATGTCTCCACCAGATCAACTCAAAACTACCTTCCGTACTCCATGGGGCACCTATGCTTATCGAAAAATGCCCTATGGATTGATTAATGCCAGTGCCACTTTTCAGAGAGAAATGGACATTGCTTTCTGAGGCTTAATCAATCAGTCCATTGTGGTTTACTTAGATTATGTGACTATATTTTCCAAAAACAAAAACAATCATCTAGCTCACTTACGAGCCGTCCTACTGCGATGTCGCAAATACGTCATCTCCTTGAATCCAAAAAAATCCATCTTTGCAGTAGAACATGGTAAACTCTTAGGATTTATTGTGTCAAACGAGGGGATGATTATTGACCCCAAAAGGACTCAAGCCATCGCGAAGCTTCCTCCTCCTACATCCAAAAAGTCTATGGAGTCTTTCTTAGGCTAGATTAACTTCGCAAGGAGATTCCTCCCCAGTTTCTCCGAAATGGTCAGACCCTTGCAGAACCTAATTAAGAAAGACACCCAATATCACTGGGGACCCCTAGAAAATCAAGATTTTAATGCAATAAAGAAGGCCATAATAGATGCTCCATCTCTCATGAGCCCAGATTTTTCACAAGACTTTACACTCTACACTTTTTCTTTTGACCGTTCCTATGCTGCCGTCCTAACCCAAAAGAATGCCGAGAACAATGAAGTACTCATTGCCTTTATGAGCTTTGCTTTCAAAGGCGCTGAACTTAATTACCCAGTGGTAGATCGGCAAGCCTATGGTGTTTTCAAAGTGGTTAAGCACTTCTGGTCCTATCTTTTGAATTCTAGGACAAAAGTCATTGTCCCCTACCCAGCCGTTAGGAATCTGTTAGTGCAGAAGGAACTAGGAGAAAAGAGAGCTAACTGGGTGGCCTCCTTGCAGGAGTATGACTTGGAAATCACCCCAGCTCAGATAGTGAGAGGCCAAGGATTATGCAAGTTAGTTGTTGATTCAGCAGCAGGACAGCAAGAAGAAAGTGATACGTCAAACCTAGGACAACGTGATCAAAGTCTAATCTGTTGCGCACAAAACCCTGTTAGTCCTTGGTATGACGATATAAGATTATGTATTGAACATGGGTCAACCCCCCGTCACCTGGACCCCGCTAAAAGAAGAGAGTTGAGATTAAAGTCTGCCTCCTTTCATCTGGTTAATGGTATTTTTTTTTATCAGAGTTTTGATGGCGTACTGATGCGCTATCTTGAAAAAGACGAAGCAGAAAAAGTCTTGCTAGAGTTGCATGCAGGAGAAGCTGGCGATCATTTTGGTAGTGACACCACTACTCATAAGGTTTTAAGAGCTGGTTATTACTGGCCCACACTTTTTAGAGATGCCCATGCCTTGTGTCGTAAATGTATCATTTTTCAGAAAGCATCAGGGTGGTTACAAAAACCATCCTTTCCTTTGCAGCCCGCTACGGTAGATTCTCCTTTTCAGCAGTGGGGCCTTGATATCATAGGTCCAATCAACCCCCCTTCCTCACAACAACACAATTTTATTGTGACAGCCATAGATTACTTTACCCGATGGTCTGAAGCTGCTGCGTTAAGAACTGTCAACACTAGTCAGGTAATTGCCTTTCTAAATTCGAATATCATCACTCGTTTTGGTATCCCTGACTGTTTAGTATTCGATAATGATTCTTACTTTTCCTCTCTTGAGATGTGTGAGTTCGATTTGGAAAAAGGAATTAAGCTAAAGTATTCTGCTAGCCATTACCCCCAGGGCAACAGATTGGTAGAATCAACAAACAAGAACTTGATTAAAATCATCAAGAGAACGGTGGTTGAAAATCAAAAGAATTGGCACAACGCACTACTAAACACGTTATGGGATGATAGGGTAATGGCAAAAGATGTTGTATGTAACTCCCCCTTTTTTCTCATTTATGGAAGAGAAGTAATTCTGCCACCTCACATTCTTCTTCCTTCACTACAATTGTCGCAGAAAGTCTAAGAAGAATATTGTCCCCCTTTGGAAAACCAAATTAACGCTTTGATGAAGCTAGAAGAGGTAAGAGACCAAGCTAAATGTAAGTTAGATCAACATAAACAATTTGTTAAAAGTTGGTTTGATTCAAACTCTGCTTCTGATAGGAATTTTGAAGTAGGTGACCTCATCTTGAAACGGGACAAACCGCATGAGGGAAAGGGAGAGCATACAAAATTTCAAAATTTGTGGTTTGGACCGCTTTTAATTGCTGAAAAGTTGGGTCCCAGTTCTTTCCGATTGCAAAATCTTGAAGGGCAGCCTGACACCTACCTGGTGAATGGCCAAGCCTTGAAAAGATACTTTGCTTCATAACTACCCTTGTATATTATGTACATATTTGGCTTTTGCTTGCTTTTTCGTTTTCTTGTTGTTTTTTATTTGAATTTATCATTTTGTGTTTTTGGAAATACACATACCTATACATTGAGCTATTCAGACAAAGACAATAGAAAATTCCTTCGCTGAAATAACTTCTTAGAAAAGGTATAAACATCAATGGTATATTTTTGAAATTTATATCTATGTTGGAAAATTCTGTTGTTTGAAAGAAGTTGACTGATTTCATTCTCTGAGTAAAGATTGTCATGATCATCTATTATCTTTTTACGATGTCCCTATTCCATAAGGGAATGACTCAGAAGATGTCTCCCTGCCTTAGGAAGTTGTTTTTGTAAATAAAACATCTCTGGATCTTAATAAAGGATAGTTCTAAAAAATTCTGACGAGGTCTGAAAAAATATGTTAAAGTATTATGATTTTCAGCATCACCTCGCTCGACTATATATCTATAAAAAATAAAACAAAATAAATTATTAATAAAGCTATGGGAAGTGCTTGTAAACCCGCCGGGATGCTGAACAGGTCTGCTGGCAGTGGGTAAATGCATGCATGGCGCCAAGACAACTTCGTCAGGGTACTGAACAGGCCTGCTGGCAGCGAAGCAATGTTGGGTATATGCAAATTTGTAAATAAAAAAAAACCTCTTTAACGTCCTTTATTCTGATCTAGGACTTCTTGACAGGATACAGATGTGAGAGTGGGTTAAATGGCAACCATGTCAAGGCTATGGACGCCTGCTGGCAGCAGTGGCTCTGTCAATAGTATTGGAGATTTCATCTTTAATATCGTGATTCACTGGTCTTAAGGCTGTTATCAATTTTCATCTTTTAAAACACTGCTGGAATAGTTGGCTAATGATGATGTTTATACGATTTTATGGTTGTTATTTTTGAGTTGGAATTATCTTTTCTGTCCTAATCTAAGTTTGTCCTTTTGGCAGAGATAACTGCTTCTACCAGTGTGTCACCATTTTTGGCAGCCAATTCACATTTTCCATTGTCTTATAAGCTGCCTACATTAATGTTTTGCAAACATCATTTATTCATCGCAATTTTCAAATAAACGACACTTTTATTTTTGCGACATTTTCACATTTACCTTCGTTTTGTTTTCACGAGTGTAAGTGTGAAAACTTGTCTTTCGAAGTCGCATTAAAATCATTATTGAACTATCGTTATCCTTTTTGTCGATATGCCTATTGAGCTTACATTTCACTTATCATTATACACTTGGCGAGACCTTTTGATCTGCACTTGTTGGGAATTCTTTGACTGATTATGTATTTTCATTTCATTAAATTGCGATGCATTGGCAGTTGGATTTACATGTTATTTGATTTGATTTACTTTGCACATTGGTTTCATAAGATATATAAGTATGATGGTTAGACCCTTGATAAATTTCATTTGACATGACACCTAGTTCAAAATGCATTGGTACTTCACTTAAACTCTTGATATGAATTGATACAACGCATGTCACATTGGTTAAACACTTGATTAGTTTTAAAACTATGGTATAACAATTGTTGTGCGCGTTGATTAATACACTTACCATTGGTTTCATTGGTCGAGCAAGTGACATAATTGTTGAACTATACTATAGTGGGTTGAACAGCTATAAATGTCGGCGGTTGTACATTGGCAATAACTATTATGCATGGAAGAAATAAGCTCCACCAACTTCGAACGATATCATTTATGCCTATCCCTTATCCCTGTTTCACCTCTGTTAGCTTGGGTAACCCGTTGTGCACTCTACTCCTGTGTATGCTATGACCCAAAACCTAGCTCATTCACCATGTGCTCGGCTCCATGGCACCGGTGGTGCGAATTGAGCCGAACGGTAGCCAAGCCTTGTTGTTGTTCGACAATGCCTGAAAAGACCTAGAGGATAACGGTTGGCTCACCTTTATACAATGATTTGAGGGTTTTAATTTATTTGTTTCACAACAGTTCACCCTGACTTTTGATGGCTATAGAGCCAAGGTGGGTGACGTTCAATTGGAAATCAATGAGAAATAAGCTCCACGACCTTCACACGATATCATTTATGCCTATCCCTTATCCCCGTTTCACCTCTGTTAGCTCGGGTAACCCATTGTGCACTCTACTCCTGTGTATGCTATGACCCAAAACCTAGCTCATTCACCATGTGCTTGGCTCCATGACACCGGTGGTGCGAATTGAGCCGAACGATAGCCAAGCCTTGTTGTTGTTCGACAATGCCTGAAAAGACCTGGAGGATAACGGTTGGCTCACCTTTATACAATGATTTGAGGGTTTTAATTTATTTGTTTCACAATAGTTCACCCTGAATTTTGATGGCTATAGAGCCAAGGTGGGTGACGTTCAATTGGAAATCAATGAGGAATTTATCAGTTCTGCTACAGGGTTACCATCCTCAGGCCAGCATTGGGTTAAAAATTCTAAGGTCGAGGATGTGCCATGGCTGCTACTGCTCGTATCACGAAAGGTCACATCCTGTGACAGAGGTATGCCCATCTCTACGCTTAAACCACGATGGCATGATATTTTAATGGTGGTCAAACAATTCGTGACCTGTGAGGGTCGATATGGACTCGTTTTTTTCTACCACCTCCGTTTGTTAATGAATTTCATAGGGTCTCCATTGAATATGCCTTTCTATTTCCAGTGTAGCCTGTACAAAATGTC
>JASDQU011100126.1:12556-30902 GCA_032191745.1 Picea mariana | reverse complement strand
CTACCTGAACAGTCTCAGATTATGCCGGGGTTTTCCTACGAAAATTCTTGATCTTCTGCTCTCGTGAACCTCGACTTTGTCAGATCTTATGACACGCATCCCAAATGATGGACGATCCAGATCGAACCTCGGACTTGCCCAAATGCCAAGTCTGACCACTTCACTTATGTGAACCCCAATGACCAAAACTCCGATGTCTTCTTAGGGATTTCCCTCCGCTCACGGGGACTTAAATCCCACGCAACTCCTGTCGACCCAGACAGTTGACAGTTAACTGATCCACGATCCAACGGCTCACGACCCCTCGAGCTTGGACTGCGAACATGGCCGTAACTTCCTTGCCTCTTGGACAGATCCAACGGTTGGTGGGATTTTGCCGATCCTCTACACAAGATCTTGACCGTCGATTTCTCCCTTCTTGGAGATTTCTTCTACGAGTGAACCCAGTACTCTATATGAAAGCTGGTCCCCCTGCGCGTAACTTTGCAACGCCTCTTCAAAAAACTCCTCGGCATGAACTTCTAGTGCCTCTCTTCGATGGACTTGAAAGCCTTATCCCTCCTGAGCTTCTCACACTTTTAACCTCAAAGAGGTCTTTGCACGCACTCCTTGTGGCAATTCTCAAACACCTCTAGTGTTGAGTTCTTTTGACTCTGCGCACACCTGTAGTAGCAGTCCTTCAATAATTCACTCAATTTCACGACTGAGACTCTCCTTAGCCTGCGCACTCCTTGCACGGCTCCTATAACCCAATTTCACTTATGAGTGAAAGAGAACAAGAGTAAACTATCTGAGCCTTCTGTCAATGCACTCCTTGCGGACGACTTCAACTGCACTCCTTGCAGGAATCCTTGCTCAGATAGAGAAACAATTGAAGCTCACTTCTTCTACTTCCTTTCAGACTTCGATCTTCACATATGAAATCATATACACAACATATAAAAGCAGATGTATAACAGGAAGTAAATACTCATGAGCATATCAATTAACACACATACACAGAGAACAAACACAACGCATGAACTTGAATCAATTTCTTCTATTAATCCAAATAACTATACATGGGTGTTTCTACACAGCTCTTTGCTTCTCTTCTCGATGCTCTCGATTCTTCTAACTATCCAGAATCATGTTACAATGCACATTGAGGGTGTCTATATCCGTTTTCCCTTCTTTCTTCTAAAACTGTCTAATCTAGAATTAAAATCCTATCTACCTGCATTAACTACTATAAATGCCTCCATCTACTTCAGACGAGAGAGGGGTGCTCAGGGTCTGATTACATTATACCAAGGCACCTTCATTAAATGATCTCATTTATATTTGGCGCATCAACTTCAAGGGAAAATTCAAAAAATTGTGTTGGACGCCTTCCAGCTGTCTTTTGTCTTCCGCGCTGGCTCGTTTGACGTGGGTGATGCTCCTGCATCAAAAGCAATGAGTTTTTCACCATTATACAAGGTTCAATTCTAATGAGGGATTTTCCTGGAGCCATGGGGTCACATTGAGGTACTGGTCGAATGTGTGGTTACATCAAGAGAGATTATATTAAATGGTCGCGTGCACCATGCACACATAAGTAGATCAAATCCCACCCTCATGTCCTTCAAATTTAAGAAAACTTGAACGAGGTGCTAATAGGGCTCGAATGAGTCATTTGACTACCACCTCTCATTCAACTGATGGCCCATTAGGTTTGGTGCATGTCATAGGTACAAGTGGTGATGAAAATATAAGGAAAAACTTTGAGGGTCGAGACAATTCCTTGTCCAACCATCTACAAACATGATGTAACACCCCGAGTTTTGAGCCCCATATTAAATAATGTATTTGTTAATTGTTGAGAGGACAGAGTGCCCAAACAATTAAAAGAGGCCAGTGCGCCTAAGAAATGTAATGTTTTTATCATTATTAAGAATAAATACAACATTGGTTGCTAGACAGACAAGGACTAGAGATATAGGGGGATATGATTCCATAAGAGAGGGAGATTGAGGGGCTAAGTGTTTATTTCATTTTTTTAATTACCCATTTTGTGTAATGGGGGAAATCAGTTATGTGAGATTCCTGGGGGAAGGGCATGAGGTTCTTGATTCCCAAGAATTACTTAAACTCGTCCCTGGTCTGTTGGGGGGGTTCGTTCTCTCTCTCACTCCCATTCTCGTTCTTGTTTTGTTGTTGGTCGCTTCACTCATTTTTTTCACTCACTCACTCACTTACTCATTCACTTGTTCAATCACTTGCTCGTTGTTCACCCCTCTAGTGGATATTTCACTCCATTCATTCTTTCACCCACTCATCTTTCTGCATCTGTGTCTTAGCTTATTAAAGGAAGACAAACTATTGAAGAGCAACCATGGTATTGTTTGTTGTAGAGGTTTTTGGTGTAATCCAACCATGATTTGAGGCCTGCATGTCTAAGATGATTTGGCTTGTGCCTAGCTTTGCTAACAACTGGGAGTCCTCAGAGTCCCAGCATGGAGATTCTAGACCAGCTACACTAGAGCCATGGAAGGAGAAGGACATCCTGAGGAACTGCGTGGTAGAGAAGGGAGAGGGTCCATTTTCTTGGGTTGTGGAGGCTGGGTAGAAGAGAGCTAGGTACTTGGATTGTTGTGGGTGTTGGGAATCTTGTGAGAGCTTCAGTGTTGAATGGTTTGGGAATCCATGTAACACTCTGGAACCGTTCTTGTGGATTCATAGCCCTGGATTGGGGGTGACATTATTGTTGAGACTTGGAACAACAGTCTCTATGGTTGGGTGGACCATCCTTGGTCTGTAGCCAATCGATAGTTTCTTTTATTAAAGATAAGTGCTCTTTTCTATAGTATTATTTATCTGTGTATGATTTATTCCGTTGTGTATTTATTTATCATTGAATTCAATATTTAGAGTATGCATGCTTGCTAGTTATTGTTGTGCATGTCGTATGCTTCATTTATTTCATGTTTAACATCAATATTGATCAATGCATGTGAACCTTTCATGCATCCTTGTTATTTAAAGTTAGGACAGGGGTCAAATTAGTCTAGAGAAGGGACTGGAAGTTAGTGTGCATGGCCTATGGGTGGTTGGGTACATTACAGATTGGTATCAGAGCTATTGGTTGAAGCATCGGACGAGTATGGGACGGATCTGTTGGTCAAAGTCTCGTGGTTGAGATCGATTTATAACCTTGAAGTCATGAATCTCAGGAGGAATGGCATTGTAGAAATAACGCATAATCCAGAGCATCAGAGATCCTTAGCAAGGGATTGAAGGATCATGACCATCCCTCTCGACTTTGGGAATGATCGCCACCATGGGATCAAGTTTAGATTTGGAACGTTGGATCTGTTCAGGAGAAGACAAATCCTTTGCAATCGTCGGATCTGGAAAAGGTGCAAGTTCATTGAGCACCAAAGTCCTTTGAACTTCATTGCTTCAGAAAATGTTAAGTATTTAATGAAAAGGATGTAAAGGCCCTGAAGCTCTGAAGTCTTGGAGTAGATCTACGTTGTATATCATGAGAAATATGAAGTGTGATGAAGGTGAAACCCCCAAAGCCCGAAGGCACAGAGCCCTGATGTCCCAAAGCTCTGGATAAGTGCCTCTCGCTAGGCGCTTGGTCATGGCCCTTGGTCCTGTGAGACTTTGGTTGAAGTAAAAGGGGGCTAGTGGAAGAATTGTTGTTTTCAAAGACAGAAAAACACTAAGGAATGGCTAAGCCCGTGGTTTCGAGTTGTGGTCATCTGGGGAAGGGGTTCGAAGGAAGTGTCTGTGCAGAATTGAATCTTGTATTGGCCTAAGGATAACATGGAAGTGCTATATGATGCAGATTGATATATATATGTGTGTGTGTGTGTGTGTGTGTGTGTGTGTGTGTATTCTTCATGAATTGAAAGGAATTGTAACATTGTTTAGGAAACAAATTTCGTCATATGCTTAACTCTAAAAAAATGGTCACTTGCACATTTTGAAAAATTAAGGGGTTTAAACACATCATCTCATAATGGGTATTCGAGAAATGGAATAAGGTGAGGGAGCCTCTAGCCATGATAAAGAGGTCGAAGGTCAGAATATTAGAGTTGGTAATGCAAAGACAGAATCCAATGGACACAAGGGCCGAGGGGAGCATGAAACATTGATAGAAACTGTGAGAATCCTAAAAATAGAAGTGTAGATCTACAAGGCAGACAATGAGAGGCTGATGAGAGAGAAAATTCATATAAATACTCAAGTGTTGCAGAGCTTAAATCTGTTCCAGAGACAAACAAAGAATGACTCAAAGAAAGAGGAAGAAGGCAGGTATCATGAAAGAAGAAATAACCACATGAAGGTTGGTTATTCAATAAGTGCTAGCAAAAATCATAGAAACCACTCACCTCCTTACTCAGCAAGAAGGTATTTTGCATCTGAAGACTCCATAAGTAGTCCAAAGGTGTCACCCGTTAGGCACCAAAGAAGAACGCATGAATTTGATAGATTTTAAGGAGATTTGAGGAAGATTAGGCCACCATCCTTTGATGGTGAAAGAGAAAGGGAAGATGATGTTGAAGCATGGCTTCTTGGAATCCAAAGATATTTCCAATTGCATAACTATTCATCAAACCTAGAAGCCAGAATTTTCACCTACCATTTACATGGGAAAGTTGCTATGTGGTGGGATCAACTGAAGCAAGTTGAACATATTAACGAGAATAGGATCACTTGGAAGCAGTTCAAAAAGTATTTCTAGAAGGAGTACCTCTCAAAGAATTTCTAAGACAAGAAAATGTAGGATTTATTCGAACTCAGGCTGGGAAGCGTGATTATGGCAGAATATGATAAGAATTTCTTGGGGTTGTTAAAGTATGTCGGGTTCATAAATGATGAGAAGGTGAAAATACAAAGGTTTTTGAGTGGGTTGTCGACCTTTTATAAAGAAAATATTTGGTATGATGAGCCCAATTACTTGACTGAGGCCATCAGGAAAGCTAAGTACCTGTATGAGCAAGGACAAGGCAGAGAATCCATGCAGAAGTCTTGGAAGGATAAGAAGAAGGAGAAGTATGATCAAAGGAAAAAGGGATTCAAAACTCGTTTCAATAGAAATGAGCCTAATAAAAATCATCAAGATCAGTATGCCAAGGATGAATCCAAGAAAGAAGACTCCTTGGGAAAAAGGGGAAGACCACCAATCCAATGTTGGGGATGAAAAGAAGATCACTTGTACAAGGATTTCTCACATAGAAAGGATAGAGTGAAGACCATGCACAACATCCAAGAGGCTACAATAGTAAAAGACATGGGAAGAATTTATGAAACCTTAGATGATCGATAAGCAAAATACCAATCCAACATGATTGAGGTGGAAGGTAAGATCATAAATTAGCCTGTTGCTATTTTAATCGATTTAGGGGCAAGACATTATTACATTGATCCTAAAATAGTGGATAGATTACATTTGGAGAAAAGTAATCTTGGGAAATCAAGTTTGGTTTAGCTAGCCACTAGAACCAAAAGGAGAATCCATGATATGGTCAAAGGTTGTTCCATAAGTCTTAATGGTGTGAATACTAGTGTTGATCTAAATATCATACCATTGGGGTCTTATGATATTCTAATTGGAATGGATTTGCTGGACATGCATCATGTTGTCCTAGATTGTCATAGAAAGACATTTACATGTCTTGATGGAGATGGAAAACAAAGCACTATGAAAGGAGTTCCAAGACCCATATCTATAAGGGAGATTTCATCCTTACAGTTGAATAGATGTTTTAGAAAAATATGTCAATTGTATGCAGCCCATGTGGAGGAGCCAGAAAATACAAAGGGGCCCAGCCTTGAAGATTTCTTGGTACTACATGAATTCAAGGATGTATTCCAAGAAATGCCAGGGTTGCTGCCAAAAAAGGGAGATAGATTTCTCTATTGATTTAGTTCTAGGAGATGCTCCGGTGTCAAAAACACTTTACCGAATGACTACACCAAAGTTAAAAGAATTACAAATGCAGTTGAAGGAATTGATGAAGAAAGGGTACACACACCCAAGTGTTTCACCTTGGGGAGCACTAGTAGTCTTTTTCAAAAATAAATATGGAACTTTGAGGCTGTGTATTGCCTTTTGACAGCTGAATAAATCCACTATAAATAACAAGTACCCTCTACCTAGAATTGATGACCTCTTTGATCAAATAAGAGGAGGAAAGATATTTTCAAATATAGACTTGAGATTAGGATACCATCGTGTAAGAATCAAGGAAGAAGACATCCATAAAAAAAACACTTAGAACCATGTATGGGCATTATGAATTTGTAGTGATGCCGTTTGTACTAACCAATGTGCCAGCTGTCTTTATGTGCTTAATGAATGGCATATTTATAAATTATTTGGATAAGTTTGTCCTAGCATTCCTAGATGACATACTTGTTTATTCCAATTCTGAAGAATAATATGAACATCACCTTAGACTGGTATTGCAAGTGTTGAGAGAACATCAATTTTATGCCAAGCCGAGTAAGTTTTATTTTTACCAAGAAAAGATCCATTACTTGGGACACATTATTTTAGAACAAGGCATAGCAATGGATCTAGAGAAGATTGATGCCATTAGAGGATAGCCAACACCCAGGAATGTTTTAGAAGTTAGATCTTTTATGGGGTTTGTTGGTTACTATAGAAGATTCATAGTAGGGTTCTCTAAGATTGCTCATCCCATCACTTCTTTGCACAAGAAGGGAATTAAATTTTAATGGACATCTGAATGTGAAGAGAACTTTAATTTGTTGAAGGACTTACTTACTAGTGCACATGTGTTAAAGATTGTTGACCCAAATGAAATTTTTGTGGTATGCACAGATGCATGTAAGGAAGGACTTGGTGGAGTCCTCACTCAAAATGGACATGTCATTGGTTATGAGTCCAAAAATCTTAAGGAACATGAGAGGAACTATGCCACACATGAATTGAAACGTGTTGCCATTGTTCATGCATTGAAGGTGTGGAGGCATTGTCTCATGAGAAATAAATTTGAATTAAGGACAAACCAAAGTGGTTTGAATTATATTTTTGAAAAACCAACTTGGAATGCCAGGAAAACAAGATGGTTGGAATTTCTAAGTGAATACAATTTTTATATCAAGCATATCAAAGGAAAAGAAAATAAATTTTCCGACGCACTTAGTAGAAGAGTGCATCTCATGCATGCTACAACTGTTAGTATGCATCAATCAGACTTGAAGATAAATTTGTTAGATGTTGTTGTTACAGATCAACATTACTTACATGTAAAGGAAAGATTACAACAAGGAGATGTACAAAAAAAAATGAAAGAGTATGAGATGAAGGAAGATGGATTACTTATGCATAAAAATAAAATTTATGATCCTAGTTCCAGAGAACTTAGGAATCCGGTACTAAAAGAAATGCACAATGTTCCATATGTTGGACATCTTGATTACCAGAAAATAATTACAGCAGTAAGAAACCAATTCTTTTGGCCAGGTATGAAAAATATGTTGTTGATTACATCGCCAGATGTATGGAATGTTAGAAAGTGAAGGCTGAGCAGAGGCACCCAACAGGTTTGATACAACCATTACCAATTCCAAAGAAGAAATGGGAAGTGATTACCATTGAATTTATAACTAAATTACCCAGGACAACAAGACAACATGATTCAATCATGGTAGTGGTTGATAAATTGACAAAGGTTGCTCATTTTTTTCATATAAAAAAAACACACACAATAGCCAATATTGCAGAAATTTACATGAGGGAGATTGCTAGGCTGTGTGGGATACCTAGGAAAATTGACTCAGACAAAGACACAAATTTTACTTCAAATTTATGGAAGGGGTTATTTAAAGGATTTGGTACAAATATGAACTTTAGCACAACTTAGCATCCATAGTTAGATGGGAATACAGAAAGAGTCAACCGAGTAATTGAAGACATGTTGAGAATGTATGTGATGGATAAGCCATCTAAGTGGGAAGATTACTTGCACTTGGTTGAGTTTTTCTATAATAATGGGTATCAAGCTTCATTGAAATTGATCCCATTTGAAGCTTTGTGTGGTAAGAAATGAAATACTCCAGTGAGCTGGGAAAACCCATCAGATAGAGTGGTACTTGGGCCAGAGTTGCTTAAGGAAATGGAAGACCAGATGGTTAAGATTAAGAAGAATTTAAAGGGAACTCAGGATAGATAGAAAGTTTATGCAGATAAGAATAGGACAGCAAGAGAATTTAAAGTGGGGGAGCATGTGCTTTTGAAAGTGAAGCCCACAGAGAGCTCTTTGAAGTTGGGTAGTTGTACAAAGCTTCCAGGCAGATTATGTGGTCCATTTTAGATATTGGACAGAATAGGGCCAGTTGCATACATGCTTGCATTGCCTGCTTCCATGAATGTGCGTAATGTATTTAATGTATCTTTGCTAAATAAATATGTACATAATCCTAAGCATGTTATTGATTGGCATCTAATTCAGGTAGAGATATAGGGAGACTTTCCCAGTGTGAATATTGGACAGAAAATTCAAAATGCTATAGAATCAAGCTATAGAGCTGATAAAAGTTTAGTGGACCTCCTACGGTCATGAAGATGCTACCCGGGAGCATGAAGATGCCATGCAAGCAGAGAACCCGCAAAGTTTTGAATAATTTTTTGAATTTTGACTCCTTTTTTGTATATGCATTGAGGACAATGCCAAAATAAGGGGGAGGGGTTGTAACACCCTGGGTTTTGAGCCCCATTTTAAATAATTTATTTTTTAATTACTGAGAAGCCAGAGTTCCCAACCAATTAAAAGAGGCCAGTGTGCCTAATAAATGTAATGTTTTGATCATCATTAATAATAAATACATCGTTGGTTGCTAGACAGACAAAGACTAGAGTTATAGGGGGCTATGATTCCACAAGAGAGGGGGCTTGATGGGATAAGTGTTTATTTCATTTTTTTAATTACCCATTTTTTGTAATGGGGGAAATCAGTTAGATGAGTTTCTTGGGGGAAGGCCATGAGGTTCTTGATTCCCAAGAATTACTTAAACCTGTCCCTAGTCTGTTGGGGGGGTTCGTTCTCTCTCTCACTCATGTTCTTGTTCTTGTTCTGTTGTTGGTTACTTCACTCATTTTTTTTCACTCACTCACTCACTCATTCACTTGTTCACTCACTTTCTCGTTGTTCACCCCTCTCGTGGAGATTTCAATCCATTCATTCTTTCTCCCACTCATCTTTCTGCATCTGTGTCTTGGCTTGGGAAAGGAAGAAAAACTATTGAAGAGCATCCATGGTATTGTTGGTTGTACAAGCTGCTAGTATAATACAACCATGATTTGAGGCTTGCATGTTTGAGATGCTTTGGCCTGTGTACAACTTTGCTAACAACTGTGAGTCCTGAAAGTCCCAGCATGGAGATTCTGGACCAGCTGCACTGGAGCCATGGAAGGAGGAGGAAAGCCTGATGGACTGCATGTAAGAGAATGGAGAGGGTCCATTCTCTTGGGTTGTGTAGGCTGGTTAGAAGAGAGCTGGGTACTTGGATTGTTGTGGGTGTTGGGAAGCCTGTGAGAGCTTGAATGTTGACTGGTTTGGGAAGTCGAGTAACACTCTAGAACCGTCCTTGTGGATTCATAGCCTTGGCTCGGGGGTGACATTGTTGTTGAGACTTGGAACAATAGTCTCTATTGTTGGGTGGAACGTCCTTGGTCTGTATATAGTCGATGATTTATTTTATTAAAGATAAGTGCTCATTGTTATAGTATTATTTGTTTGTGTATGTTTTATTCTGTTGTGTATTTATTTATCATTGAATTCAATATTTAGAGTATGCATGCTTGTTGGTTATTGTTGTGCAGGTCGTATGCTTCATTTTTTTTTTTATGTTTAGCATCAATCTTGATCAATGCATGTGAACCTTTCATGCATCCTTGTTATTTAAAGTTAGGACAGGGGTTGAATTAGTCCAGAGAAGGGAATGGAAGTTAGTGTGTTTGTCCTGTGGGTGGTTGGGTACGTTACACATAATAAGATATGGAGATTTTCAGGGTCACAGGTACATTGATCTGACTGATGGATTTGGTTTCGAACGTGACTTCTTGAACATCTGTAGCTCTAGGAAGAATGATAGCAAGGAGTGGTTGAAGGGGGAGGTTCATAAGCAATAATTTTTGTGTATGTGATTCGGATTTAGGAGTGGAACGAATTGATTCACATAATGATTAGAATAAACATAGAGATATGAAGAATAACACAAATATCCAATGAAAAATATCTTTTATTAAATAATGAAATAGGATGAAACTGTAAAACTGCAGAACTGAAAGACTTGCTCGAATGGTGGTAGCTATCTCTAAGAAGAGATGTGGCTACTACGCACATCCGTCTGAGAATAATGGATTACAATGAGGCTCTAGAGGCCTTTTTGATATTACTCATGAATGCCAAAACTCTAGACATCCAAAAACCTAACCCTAGAAGGTGAAACACCAAAAGTCATGTGGGCCTTATCGGTAAGTTGGTGTAATTTGGTACCTCAACTTCCAAGGGTCATAAATTTTTCATATGACCTCCATTTTAGGTGCGTGATAGCCTGTTGGAAAGGTCTTTCAGAGAAATACACATTCCACTGTCAAACTCTGATTCTGTCTATAGTTTGACTATGGAAAACAAAAAAAACAATGTTTAGGGACCCAAAACGGCCCTGGAAGTACAACAAGATGTGTTGGCATGAAAACATACAAATTAAGCCAGTTGGATTAGGCGAGAGGACACTTGTATCCAACTAGAGGATGTGTGGGGCTTCAAACAACCATAGAAGTGTAGAACCCACAATTACAAAGTAGTACAAAAGAACATGTTCAACACAAAATGGACACGAGGAGCCAGTTGGAATATGTGGGTGGCCACCAATATCCACCTGGATCAATCCTCCCCCCTTAGGAAGAAATGGTCTCCATTGCGTTGAGTTCCCCCATCAGGTGAGGAAAATTTTGTTGGATTTGGCCCCGGGTGAGCCACTTTCCTTGGTGTAGGAGTTGACCTGCCTTGACAACCCGACAAAGTTGGATCCATTGCTGGCAAGTGCCCTTAACTTGTGTGTCCACTATATGATCATTGGATGCTTGTTGCATGCAGTTAGGGTTGAGCTCTGTTGGTGTCAGTTTTTATGTGATCTCGGAGGTGTCCAATAATGGGGGGAAATATGGCCAAAAGAGGTCCACATTGAATACTGGATGCAGACTAAGGAAGGGTGGAGTGTTGAGCTCAAAATAATTTCTACCCACATCCTTGGTGATAGTGTAAGGCCCATAACGAAGTGGGTGAAGTTTTCGATGGGGCTGGGTGAGACTTCTACAAATGTAACCAGACTTTGTCGCTAACCTAAAACTGGTATGTACCCTATGTTGATCATGGAGTTGCTTGTACTTAGCATTTGATTTCTTCAAAATATCCTGGACTTGTTGGTGGATGTGTTGAATCTTCTTAAGGAATCTGGTGGCTTTGTCCATCACAGACTGATTAGGGGAAGAGTTTGTCTGTGCAGTGGCAAGAGGAAGTGCAACATCAATGGGTCCTAAGGGGTGGAATCCCAGACCCATATGAAATGGTCTATGGCCGATGGAACTATGGAGAGCCATGTTGTAACTGTGTTGGACATATGGGAGACTCTCGTCCCATGTACATGGATTCTTAGAATTGTATATGCATAGGATGTGCACAATCATCCAATTGATGACCTCTATTTGGCCATTGGTTTGTGGGTGGAAAGCAGTGGATTTTGTGAGCTTGGTTTCTAACAGAGACCAGAGACTCAACCAAAAGGTGTCGAGGAACCTATTGTCTCGATCAGAGATGATGGTATGTGGTATCCCAAAGTGGAACCACACTCGCTCGAAGAAGAGATTAGCAGTATTTTTCGTTGTGACATTCTTCTTACAGGCTGTGAGGATGGCCATCTTCTAAAACTGATCAACGACCACAAACACACAGTCATTTCTTTGCTTTGTGGATGGAAAGAAAGACATGTAATCCATTGATATGGATTCCCAAGGCTTCTTAGGAATAGGAAGAGGGGTGTATAATCCTTGCCTCTTTATGTATGTCTTGTCAATGGCACAGGAAGTGCAAGATCTGATATACTTGTTGGTGTCCTGTCGAAGTTTTGTCTAATAAAAATATTTATGAAGAACGACCAAAATTTTCTCCACGCCAAAATTTCCTACCACTCGACTGTAGTGGGCTTCCCAAATCATCTTTGCACACTCTCTTGTAGGAACACAAATATGGCACAGGTGGCATAAGAGTCTATCATGAATGTGAAAATGAGTGACAGTTGCGCCTGTACCCAAGAGCTGATAGGTGGTGGTGAAGTCTGGATCTTGTTGATAAAGTTGGGGCCACTCAGATGCTTCATGTCCACAGGAATGGAAAACAATGATGAGTGTAGCCATAGGAGGCCTACTGAGGTAGACAACGACATGATTGGAGATACATGTCTTATAATCTATGTTGAGATGGAACTGTTGCAGGTAGTTGGACCACTTCTGATGGTGGTCATTCTGCAATTTCCCTTGTGTCTGTATGAATTGCAGAGGCTTTTGATCAATGTGTATGATCGTCTCCTTCCCTAGAATGTAATGTTTCCATTAAAGACAGGCTTGTACAATGGAATACATTTCCTTGTCATGGGTGGGGTATTTTTGGATAGTATTGGAGAGTGTCTCACTACGCTATGCCATCAGATGCCCATGTTGAGTGAGAACTGTGCCCACAACATCTAGTCAGATGCATCAGTCTCAATCTCGAATGGTTGTTGCAGATCGAGAAAGGAGAGTATTGGAGATGAGCACAAGCCATGCTTCAGATCATCAAATGATTGTTTCTCCTCCTTCCCCCACACAAAGTTGTCCCTACCACTGCCCTGGGTCACCTGGCTGAGAGCCCATGCAATATGGGAGAATCCCAACATGAACTGTAGGTAGAAGTTGGCTAGTCCCAAAAATCTCCAAAGCTCGGTTAGTGTGGTCGGGGCTAGCTAGTCACGAGTGACTTGGATCTTAGCTGGATCAAAATGTACCACATTCTCATCAACAATGTATCCCAAGTATTGGACTGTTCATTCCAAAAGAGCATTTTTCCAAGTTGGCATAAAGCTTGTGCTGTCGTAGAGTGCTCAAAACCTAATGAATATGTCGCATGTGCTCCTCCCAAGTTCTGTTGAAGATGAGGATGTCATCCAAATATACTACCACAAATAAGTTGGTTAAGGGTCTCAATACATTATCCATCAACCTCATGAAAGTGGTTGGTGCATATGTTAAGCTAAAGGGCATGACTAGATATTCGTAGAGACCTTCTTTAGACTTGAAGGTTGTCTTCCATACATCAGTTGGTTCGATGGGAACTTGGTGGTAGCTATACTTCAGGTCAATCTTGCTAAATAAATTTTTCCCCTTGAGTTGGTCAAGAAGGTCATCAATCCTGGGAATGGGGTAGTGGTTCCTGACTGTGATTTTGTTTAAGGCTCTGTAATCAATGCAGAGTTGCCAAGTCTCGTCCTTCTTCCGTACCATCATAATTAGGCTTCCACAAGGGGAGGAGATGGGTCTAATGTTCCCCTTTTGAATAAGCTCTCAGATTTGATGCCTGATTTTGTCATTCTCCATCAACGAGCGTCGATATACTGGTCCATTAGGTAGAGGTGCGCCGAGGTTTAGATCAATTGGATGCTTGACTTGGAAGTGTGTCGGTGCCCCTGTAGGTGATGAGAATATGTCTCTGTATTCTTCCATGATCCCGTCCAGTTGCTTCTACTACAAAGAGAGGCATTGTGTAGAGGCCACAGATGTGGCAGTGACCTTCTACTTACTGTGAGCATGGATCACAAAGAAGATGAACTTCCCGGTCTGTGAAATGACCTTACTGCATTGCTTAGAAGAGATTAAAGAAATAACAGTAGGAGACACTACCTATGGGATCCTATACAATTCTCTACCCAAAGCAATAATAACATTGTGGGGTCTAGACTCATATGCACACTTCAAGGGGAGAAATATCACATAGTACCTCATCTTTGAAAGGCTTGATGTCGTAGGGTAGACAACACTGTTGGATAACATGAAGATATATTCCTTGGTGAACCCAGCCGATGGTGTAGGGTTGCGAGTACGGTGTCATTGGCAGGTTGAACCGCTTGACGACCTCTGCTGAAATAAGGTTCTTCTGACTAGTGCTATAGACAATGAAATGAAGCTGAGCCCCCTTGACCCACATCTGCGAGTGAAAGAGGTGTTCCCCTTCCTCTAGTTCTCTTGGTTCGCTTGGCCAGAATTTGGTGGTAGCGACAGTGGCAATGGGTTCAACATCGATAATCCACTTCCCTCCTTCAGGATTTGAATCGAAATCAGAATCAGCTTCTGACTCGGAAGCCTTCAGTTCGGACACGAGGGACTTCTTAGAGAGACATTCTTCGGTGTTGTGCCAAGGAATTTTATGGTACTCACACCATTTTCCCGTGTCCTTCTTCGTCTTCTCATTGCCCTTCTTGTGTTGTGACTTGGACCGGTTGTCTTGAGGGCAACCATATCAACTTGGTCCCTTGCTATGTGGGTTGGGGTTGCATTTTCCCTGCTTCAACTGTGAGGGGTTTGCAGATCTAAACTCTCTCCTTTTTTTCTTAAATTTTTGTTCGATCTTGACAACGTATATATAAGTCGTGCCGAATGAGGCGATGTCCAAGAACTCCATTTATGTTTGAATGTATCGATGAAGAAAACTGTGGTATTTGAGAACCAGATGATGCTCGGAGTCTTTGATACCCAATTTGGTGTGTAGGGTATGGAAAATATTGGTAAAATATGGTACTGCCTGGTCCCTTTCTTGATGTAGGGTGGCCCATCTGGTGTACTGGTCCTCGTAGCTTCCAACATGGTAGTATTGTTCTTTAATGGCGTCTCAGAAGGAATCCCATGTAGGGGCCACCAAAAACATTGTAGATTCCTCTATGGCCTTTTGCTAAGAGTAAGTATCCCACTAGTCCTTAACATGGGGATCGACCTTGAGGAGTGCAAAAGTGATCTTTTCCCTATCGGAAAAATTGTGGACCGAAAAATATCCTTCGAGAAAATTCAACCATTTATCTACAACATTGACATCTATCAGTCCTTCAAATAATGGAATATCAAAATTCACATGTACCTTGAAGGGGGTTGCATTGTTGCTTGATGAAGATGTTTCTCTTGTGGGCAACTGTTGAGGGATATGCGCGAAGTTGTCCATCATTTCATTCCTTTGTCGTCAGAGGGCTTCCTCGAGCAACATTTTAATAGGATCTCCTACTCCATCATCTTTCTTTTCATCCCCCATGGGTTGTTGTTGGTCTCGGCATGGCCGATATTGTAATGGCTCAATTGGTTCGAGTCCCAACTTCTTGTACCCAAATCTTGTCAGGGACATGCACGAAGAAAAATAAATGAAGAGCAGACCGCTCTGATACCACTGATCTGGATTTAGAGTGGAACAAACTGGTTAACAGAATGAATACAATAAACACAGAGATATGAAGAATAACACAAATATCCAGTGAACAATATCTTCTATTAAATAATGAAATAGGCTAAAACTATAAAACTGCAAAACTGAAACACTTGAATCGAATGGTGGTAGTTATCTTTGAGAAGATATGTGGTTGCTATGTGCATCCGTCTAAGAAGAATGGATTACAATGAGGATCCATAAGCCTTTTTGATATTACTCATGAATTCCAAAACCCTAGACATCCAAAAACCTAACCCTAGAAGGTGAAACACCAAAAGTCATGTGGACCCTATGGGTAAGTTGGTGTAATTTGGTACCTCAACTTCCAAGGGTCGTAACTTTTGCATAGGACCTTCGTTTTAGGCGTGTGATAGCCCGTTGGAAAGGTCTTTCAAAGAAATACACATTCCTTCATCAAGCTTAGACTATGCCTATAGTTTGACTATGGCGAGCCAAAAAAACAACATTTAGGGCCCCAAAACAGCCCTGGAAGTACGACAAGATGTGCTTACATGAAAACATACAAAATAAGCCAGTTGGATTATGTGAGAGGCCACCTGTATCCACCTGGAGGATGTGTGGGGCTTCAGACATCCCTAGAAGTGTATAACCCATATTTACAAAGCAGTATAGGAGAACGTGCTAAACAAAAAATGGACACGAGGAGCCAGTTGGAATAGGTGGGTGGCCACCAATATCCACCTGGATCAGTATGGGAGAAAAATCTTCTCTAGATATGGATAAAAGGAATCTTGGTTTAAGTCGAGTTGCTTGACAGATTTTCGATGTGAATGGGAATGATCCAGAAGATGGATCTCCCACGGTCATTTTCTACCATTAACTCTTGGTAACTGGTCTTTCACTCTTAGGATTTGGTGGTGGTTGAAAAATGGTTTTGTTTTGTTAGAGTTCATAGCTTTGTTTCCACTATGACTGTAAGTTTCAGGGATCTGTTAGTCCTCTAGTCAATTTCTCGCCTCTTGGAAGGGCTCAATCACTCCTTTGGCCGATGTTTGAAAGATATTTTTTTTTTGTTTCTGAGTTTCATTTTTGCGAGAGACTTTGGTTGTGTTTCCACTTTCGGGGCTTTATTACTCACCTATTTCCATCCCTCCTCGGTTATAAGAAACATCCTTATTCTTTGTTCTAGCATATCAGTTGGGGATTAGCTCTTAACAATATGGTTCACAAGGCGAGTAAGAGTGTGGTGGTGCATAAAAGGAAGTTTGGGGCAATCGCAGACAGACCCTCTATCGGAAAGGATTTGTTGCTCCCATCTATAGCTACAGAGGATGCTTAGGAAGCAGAGAAGTTGTTCAAAGGAAAAGTTCTAAAAGAGGCCAAGAGGGAGGTAGAGGATCCTGAAAAGGAATTATGAGCTATGCAACAGACCCTCTCAAAGGACCATATTTTGCTGGAAGTTGAGGTCTAGGTTAAATACCTAGTTTATTCAAGAACCAAGAGGACCAAGTTTTTCAAACTAGCATAGACATAATGGTTGGAAAAAATGCTAATTGGCCAAGCTCTGGGTAACACAAGGAGGGATCTCCAGGATATTCTCCATACAATTTGAATTTTGAAGGAAAATTTGAAGCCATGTGTAAGGTGATCTTTAGTATTGGTATTTCGATTTCACAGGTTGGGGAGGAGGCATGCACATCCAAGAAGTTGAAGACTTCATCAAGCTCATAGGTCTCTTGGGAAAACCCCACTATCCTGAATGATAAACCTCATTCTGTTGACACTACTCAGGAACAAAGCATGGAGACTGATCTGGTGGTTGAAGGCTGCAGAGAGGATGGAACTCACTCTCCTGAGGCTTGATGCCTGTTTTATCTTGTCTTTATTAGTTTTTTGGATATCATGGACAATCATAGGTAGTTTATCCTAGTTTATAGTATTTTTTTTGTAATTTTTTTATTAATAATCTCTGATAAGATGGTCATGAACAATTTTGATGATTCTCTACTCGTAGGGGTGTTGGTTTCCCTCGAGGTAATACCCGAGATAACTGTAATTTTTGTGTGCATATAATATAAGGATTTAGGGATGGATTTTAATTAAGAAAAAAGAAGTTAAGAGATCATCTTCCTTGGACATAAAGAAATAAGTTAATAGCTCAATATCAAGAGGCATATGGGAGGAGCAAAACTATGCCCCCTTGTGAATCACTAGCTTATTATTTTAGCTAGCATTGTTTCCTTAAATAATATTGACAATAAATTATTATAAATTATGATAGTTTTCTTCACTATCCTTTAACAACTAAGTTATAATAAATTTTACCACCTTAAAAAAAAAACCAATAAAATAACAAAAAATATTAACAAATCTAAACATTATAATCAAAACTATTGATCAATAATGTTTATTTAATTGAAATACATAAATCATTAATAACAAAAATTTATGACAATCCAAAAATAACAAAAATTTATGACAACCCAACTTGGAGCTCCATCCTCATAACAATCAGAATTTTAGAAAGAAAAATCGTATTAAAAACGATAATTGCATAAATCGAAGTATCCATCTCTTTAGGGAAAGTAAAACAATGAGATATTCATTGCTCATCTTCACCAGCATTATTTTATCAAATTCCAGGCTTCGTAATATTGTAATACCAATAGGAATCGGCTCCGTACTTTTCCTCAGCGGTTGTTTATATTTTTCATCTTATTTAATCTTATTTATTGGATGGTGAATAATGGAGAGTAGTTATTTATTTTTTTCATCTTATTTATTGAATGGTGAATAATATAGTATCTAATAAATAGAAGAAAATGATAAACATTAATCATTAGCTTTGTTCATAGTGTATAATTTTTTTTTTTTTTTTT
>JASDQU011100125.1:4772-20350 GCA_032191745.1 Picea mariana | reverse complement strand
AGAAAGGTCCGAGCCATAGATTCTGAAACTTAGAATGTTTGCCTTTAGGCTCATTTGCTCTATCCCATTTTAGGACTAAGTTTCCTATTTCAAAATTCTTCTCTTTAGCCTTATGTTTGTCAAACCATCTTTTAATGATCTGCTGGTGGGATATGAACTTTGATTTATCCTTTTCCCTTTCTTCTTCCAACATGAGTAGGGTATCAATTTTTTGTTGTATGACTGACGAAGGTTGTCTTCCAAAATCTTGGGCCAATTGAAGAGATGGAAGATAAATCTCGTTCAGGAGAATGGCTTCCTGTCCATATACTAGAAAGTATGGGGAATTTCCTATAGCTTCCTTGGGTGTGGCTCTATCTTCCCATAAATCATTGTGGAGTAAATTATGCCAATTCCTTTGGTTATCTGCAACCGTTTTCTTCAATATCCTTACTGGGTTCTTATTAGTTGATTCTTCCACTCCGTTTCCCTATGAATAATAATTTGTACAGTATATAATTATGATTCCTTTGTCTAGTGAAAACTCTGTTAATAAGGTGGAAGAAAAGTAAGTTGCGTTGTCAAAAACAAGAACAGAAGGGACACTGAATCTTGTGATTAATTGTTGTTCTATGAATTAGATTACTACCTTCTCGTTTACGTGAGTTAGAGGAATGGCTTCTTCCCACTTTGTGAAATAGTCGGTGGCAATAAGAATGTACTTGTGTTGTTTCGAAGAATTTGGTGTAATCTCTCCTATGATATCTAACCCCCATTGCTCAAAAGGCCTAGAAATGGTCACCGGTTGGAGTGGAACCACTGCCCTCCTCTCTCTCCCAGTGCTTAATTGAAAAATTTTACAGTTTCTAGCGTATGCGTGGGAATACTTGAACAAAGTGGGCCAATAATAGCCATCTCTTAGTATCTTATGAGCGGTAGTGTCTCCTGCAAAATTTCCACCTGCAGGGTCGTCATGGAGTTCCTTCATAACTTTGTTTGCATCTATATGTTCAAGGCATCTTAAAAGTACCCCATCATAATTAACCCAGAAGAGTACCAAATTTATGAGGCGATATTCCATAGATTTTAACCTGAGAACTCTCCTTTCCCTAGGATTTAGGTCTTCTGGGAAAGTCCCATGATGGAGGAGATAAGTCAACTTCTCGTACCAAGACTCTTCCCCTGGGTAAATGTATGAAGCTTCACCACACCATAGTGCCATTTCATTATCCCATCTGGGGTCTTCATTTACTTGGTCTTGAGATTCAGCTGCCAATTTGTATAATCCTTGTCCTTTAACTAGTTTAACAGGTTTTATGTCCAAATCAAACTCTTGGACTACTTCCATCCAGTTCCCTCTTATTTCCCGCATCTCCTGTTGCATTAATAGGCATCATAATGTGAGGTGGGGTATGATTACTTTGGTATGGTTCTTAAGGATGTAAGATCTGAAATGCTTTACTACTTTGTAGACTGCATAAGCTTGTTTATCTATAATTGGATAATTCAATTAATCCCCTTGGAGGTTAGTGCTCATGAACGACATTGGAGCCTCATTGTTGTCATCATCCTTCTAATTCAAAACTGCAGCTAACGATTAATCGGAGGCGAAAGTGTAGAGGAAGAAATCTTTGTTGAAATCGGGACTTCGCAACACGGGGGATTGGGATATAGCGTTCTTTATGTCACTGAAATCCTTCTTTCATTCATCATCCCACTTAAATTCAACATCTTTACGGATCATCTTTTGTAAGGGCTTGATAGTTTCTGCAAAATCGGGAGTGAACTTTCTCACAAAATTGATTTTCCCGAAGAACGACTGCATAGATTTCTTTTTGTGAGGCAACAGAAGTTGAGCTATGGCCTTAATCCTTTCCATGTCTATGTGAATGCCTGCTGGAGATATAATGTGGCCTAGGAGTTTACCCTCTTCGACACCGAAAATAGTTTTCTTAGGGTTTAAGGATATACTGCATTTTCTACACCTTTCAAAAATCTGGGTCAAGTGTTGGATGTGGTCTTCTTTGTTCTTTGAACACACAGTCACTTTGTCCAAGTAAACCACTACAAACTTGTTGATTAACACCCGAAAAGCTACATCCATAGCCCTCTGTAAATTTTCTCCTGCATTGATTAACCCAAAAGGCATGCATTTGTAAGGAAAATTTCCCCACTTGGTTAGGAAGGTAGTTTTCAAACGGTCTTCCTCCGAAACCAGGACTTGGTTATAACCTGAGAAATCGTCCAGCAAAAAGAAAATTTCAGAGCCAGACATGGTTTTCAAGAGTTGTTCCATTGGCAGGACGGGGTAGTTGTCTTTTTTTGAAGCTCTATTGAGGTTTCTAAAATCCACGCATAGACGGATCTCCCCTGACTTTTTCCTTACCATAACCAAATTAGCTACCCATGTAGAATGTCTAACCTGGAAGATAATTTTGGTGTCTAAAAGTTTCTTCAACTCCTGACACATGAGGGGCTCCAGGGAAGGATGATACTTTTAGAGCTTCTGTTGGAAGGGTTTCACTTCAGGTTTTAAAGGGATAGTGTGTTGAATGATACGGGTATCATAAGTTTTCAGATCTCGGTAGGACCATGCAAAGACATATTGATATTGTCTGATGTAGAATGTCTAGCCTAGAAGATAATTTTGGTGTCTAACAGTTTCTTCAACTCCTGACACATGAGGGGCTCCAGGGAAGGATGATACTTTCAGAGCTTCTGTTGGAAGGGTTTCACTTCAGGTTTTAAAGGGATAGTGTGTTGAATGATACAAGTATCATAAGTTTTCAGACCTCGGTAGGACCATGCAAAGACATATTGATATTGTCTGAACAATTTGAGATAAGCCTTCCTTTCCTCCTTAGATACAGTCTTACCGATATTTATATTTTTGGGTTTTTCGGGGTTCCGAGATTTATAGTTTCATGCATGGGACAGGAACTACCGATCTTCACATTTTTTGGCCCCTTAAATCGTTCTTTTAGGTCAAAAAGATTTTCTAAGTTAGCTATCCTCTTTGATATTGTGTGAGAGTTCGATTTGTCAGTTGGTTTACTTGTCCAAGGATTATTTTTCGTTGATTGTTCCTAGAATACTTCATCGTCAATAGCTAGGTCCTTGAAATTATCTTGGTTAGTCAGAAATTTTATGATTTGTTCATCCCCTTCAAAGACATTCCAATTAGAAATGTTGTTAGGCACCGATGGTTTGTAGAGTAGCTCCACAGTGAACCAGGAGGCTTCATAATCTTCTAGAGGTTACAGCCCTAAACCAGCTGTGGCCAGGGAATCATCAAGGATATTCTTTGCTCTGGGGATCGTTGTAATATTAAAAGCTTCAAAATACTCTATTAACCTATGCACTTCCTATTGATAATTATTTAGGTGCAGGGAGTTGCAATGTATAGTACTTACTTGTCTAACGATAATTTCAGAATCCCCGAAAACCTTTAATTCCTTGACATTTAATTCTATGGATTTCTTTAACCCCTGTACTAGCACTTCATACTCGACGGTTTTGTTGGTGCATTTGAACTCAAGTCTACAGGATAGGAGATGGCGTTTACCCTTTGGATCAGTGAGGATGCACCCTGACCTAGACCCTTCTTGTGATTTAGATCCATCAAAGTATAGGGTCCAAGATTGTGGGAAATACGTGTTGGCTTCCCCTTCCTTATTACTCTGCTCTTTTCCTCCTACTAGTTCTGTGATTTATAACGCAGGTTGTTGACAGAAGAGTGTTTATTCCACCGCTGTGGGAAACTCCTCCTGAAAAATCATTTTGTAGTTCTAAGTGAGAGGGACATTAGATGAAAGAGGGAAGAAGTTCCCAAAGTATGAATCGCAGGAATAATTGCCTAGCATAGGGAAATCTGTCGATGGTGGTCCATTTGGGGTTTCTAGGTCAGTGACAGTATGTTTCAGATACCTTTCTCTATCAATCCTGATCATATTCTTGGGCCCCTTTAACAAAAGCCAAAGTTGTGCCCAGTTTGTACTAAAGTATCCGTTTAAATTCTCATACCAATCTTGGCTTAACAATAATCCATAAGCTTCTGGGATGTCTACTATAATGATGTCAATCACTTGCAGAAACTTAGGATGCATGGCTATTCTGATCATTACATCTTTGAGTTCTCCCATGACCTTCACCTGGGTTTTGTCTAGTTGTATTACATGTTTATCACTCTTGAGAGGAACTGCGTTTAGTTTTTTATAGATAGACAAAGGTATAACGTTAGAGGATTCTCCTGAATCGACCAAACATTTATGGAGGTTCCTGTTGAAGACTTAAAACATTAAAAGGAAAGGTGGGACAAAAGGTCTCCCCTTCTTATCTTCCGAGCAGGCATTTACCGTTAGTTTATTCCCTAGGTCTGTGGGAGTTAGATTCCTTTGATGATCATCACTTGTCGTAGGGTTTTCTACTGATTTCAAAGGTTGTAGCAGGAAGTCATTTTGCTGAGGGATCATACATATGTCCATAATTGATATATTAGCCATCAACTTCTTCAAATCTTCAACTACGTTGTAATCCGGTTTGGGGGATTCTCAGGTATGGATGCTAATAGGGTTCTTACGGGGAGAAAAAGGTGCTTTCAAGTGATCGGGAGTTGACCTTTCCCTCGATGCTTGGGTATTAATAGGATATTTTGAGACAGGTGGACCCTTACTGCATGTTTGCACAACCGAGACCTCTGTGGGTGGTTCTTGAGACTCAAATAAGTCGTTGGAAGGCATAATTAGGTTAGGATCCCATATTATCATGGTTGTATCTTCTGGTGGATCAATCTCTTCTTGATCAACAACATTCATAACTGAATCGCTTGGTTGCTCGGTCAGGGAGACTTCGTCTAGGAACCGATTGGCCATTAAATTCATGGTATGCACCCATTGAGGGTAGTCTCTTTCAGAGTGACTTTCTTGGTGATAAGTACAAAAAGAATCAGATGCTACATTTCCTAAAATGATATTTAGGTTCGCTGGGGGGGGTTCAATTTCTTTGAATTGCAGGTTTCTTTTAAAGAAAGGCTTATAGGGCCTTTGGCCTTGGTTTCCCTCCCCGACACTTCGTTTCATGTCTATGATTTCATTTGATGAATTCTTAACCATGTGTTGTAGGTATTCTATCTCTCCATTACCCTTTTCAAGAACTTGTTATGCTTGTTTCCCTAGGGGTATAGTGAGAAATAGCCCTCTTCGGGGAGAGGATTGAGTTTCTTTCTTGACTAAGGAGACCTAACTCTCTTTGCATCCTTTCATTTGGAATTCAATCGTTTTTTCTTCTTCAAAATTCTCATCCAAGTTTTGTTTGGAATCCCTCTTCACAAACATGGAAATAGAAGCTGGGAGGGAATTAGCGTATACCTCAATTTGAAACTCCTAGGTAAGTTTAGCTTTGGGCTGGAATTTGTTCAAGATAGTTGTGAATATTTGATTGAAATATTTAACCCTTTCTTTCGAACTCATGGTGGCGGCAAATAGTTCATCCATCAAATCTCCTGTAGTAGTTTCTTCTGCAAATTTATCTAAAAAATCCTTTTGGAATTTCGTCTAGCTAGTTATCGATCCTACAGGAAGATTAAAATACCATGTGGAGGTTGTGTTCTCAAAAGTGTAGGAGAAAATCCTACAAACTACATCTTTATGCTGGACATTCATCGGCCTAATAGCCAATATGAATTTCTTGATATGATCTCTAGGAAATCCTGAGGTCTCGGGGTCAAACTTAGGAAGTAACTTCTCTGGGTGTCGGGTAAGATTATGTACTCATCCTAGAATGGCCAAAGCATCTCTGGCCAACCAAGGTTGGTTGTTCTGAGGTGGGTTTCCTCCCTCTTCCTCATGGTCATTGTTTTCTTCTATATCTTTGGATTCTAAGTTAAACTCCTCCTCTTCCAAAAAATCATCTAGTTCAGAGACATCGTTGGTTGGTGTTTCAAGGATCAGATTGAGAGGATGCTCAATTTCGGTGATTGCGAAATCTATTAGGTCTTATACTGTGTGCACAAAAACTTGGTCGGGGATGTCGACCACTGGTATACTTATTTTTTGTCTTTGAGAAAGTATCAGAGCTAAAGACAACGCACTGATCTGTTGGGCGTATGCTCTTGTGATTCTTCTGAATTGATTTAATTTCTCGTGAGGAAGAGTGTAAGGTATATCGGGGAACAATCGTTCTTCCTCGGGCTAGGGTGAGTCACTCATTTCAGGAGTACTTAGTGTGTGGGATGTCTTGGGAATGACTAGCCATGCATGTGGGCTATTTTGAATCTACAGGTTGTCTAAAATATTATATGGAATATTCATTCATCCATTCATTCTTCAAGCCCTCCTTCTAGCTCCAATTTTGTTGATGGGTCCTAAATCCCTTAAATTCAACAACAGGAACCAAACCCACCACTAAGGCCCAATTAGACTCTGCAGCGTTTAATAGTGGAATGGTTCTCCAGATCTTGCGATCTGGCCTATTAATCGATGGGATTTTCGTTTTCTTGCGAAGGCGTCTCCTTCAGTTTGGAATTTCTCTTTTTGTATTTTCCTCTTAGGTGGGACCGATATAAGATGGAATCCAGTATAAACCAACTTGGCAACAAAATAGGAAAAAGGTTTTAACTACTGGAGAAGAGGTTGAGCTTAGGATAACCCGCTACTCAAGCATGCAGATGACAATTTTATACCACATGCCTAGTACTAATACGTTAACCATGTGAGCATCCAATTACTATCTGAGATACTTAATTATTAGAAAGAAAACACATATATGCGTTAAATAATGGTAAGTAAAATAATTCACCTACTCTAATCATCCATCACATAGCAACACAACGATTCATCTTCATCATTAAAGAAAAGAACTGCAAAACATTGCATCAGACAACTTAACAATAGATTCAATAGGTCTTACTTGTTACAACATCCATTCATGAGACAAGATAGGAAATAGTTCTTCTCCATGCCTAATCATACATGCATTTGATGAAAATATAACTGGTCTCTGGTCCAAAAGGACTTCTCAATTAAAGGTAGCTCGAAAATAATTCTTAACAAACCAGAAATGAGAGTTTCTTGCAAAAACCATGGACCCTTGACTAATCGGTCGATGCTTCTATTTATAACATAAAATTAACTAAAAATAACGGCTAAAGTGCACTTAGGAAAAAAAAACTCACCACGTGGCGTTCTATCCTAACATTCATCTCAAGATATCACTTTGAAAGGGTGACTTTTCTCATACTTCGACCAACTGATGAACAACTCTTCGTAGGTGTTGGCATATGGGAACCTGTGTTGTTCAATCGGGGATGCGTAAATTTCTCTTATCTCTATTGCATGTGCCAGATACTTAACTAGACTGGCACTCAACTGTTGGAACATAGCCCAAACTTTGATCGGGTGTTCCATAAATTGTTGCACCTGTCCTGGCGTTGTGTCAGTCACCTTTGCTAGTCTTTCGAACCATGGAGAATCTTACTTAGTGTGCGATGCGACTACGTCGCACAAGTAGACACAGTCATCGGGTGTGCCGAACTCGGGGAGTCTGATATCCTTCATCACCTTGTTGACCTTCGGAACTAGTTTCTCTCGGATTTCTCGATGAAGTTACTGAGCCAATTTTTCTCAATAGTCGAAGGCATCTTTCCTGCAATCAAAATTAAAATCATTTAGAGATTGCGTATAAAACAACACTTGGTAAAATATATGTATAAAACGTAAGCGTGAAGAATCCAGACCGGTGCATACCTGTAAAGCTTGCTAAACCTGGTTGTTTGATACTTACATGATCTCTGCAATCCTTCGAATTGCCTGCACCGTTTCTGTTAGCACCGTCATTTTTTTCTCCAGTTAGGGTGGGTTACATCTGCGTGCCACAACATGAAAGATCAGCTACGAAAAAACATGAGGGTCAAAGTCATGCCAGTGGCCAGTTGGCCTTTGGGATTGGGAAAGGATGTCGGCGCCAAACATGTGCTGAAAGTACGAGTATGTTCCAAAAGAGTTGGATCCTGTCATAAGGGAAGTCGTTAAATGCCTCAGGTCGAGGAAATTTGTTCAAATAGAAGTCACATCAATAAGTGCATCAACCATCATCAGTTCATCATGAAGGCTTGGGAATTGAAAAATCTAGGTGATCGTACCACACACCCTCTGCAACTCCTATCGACTGCATCTCACACGCCCCAGATCATACCTGTCATGCAGATGTGACACATAAATTTTTTAGTTTGCTTCAAAACATCCCATCGCTAGGAATTCAATGTTCCCTGACACGTTTCGACTCACTTCCTGCTCTATTATAAATTATGGATGTTATGCATGTGTTCTACCTACCAGGCGACCTTATGCACTGCTAGTAATTCGTCTCGCAAGTCCATTCTGATCAAATTCTTCACTTTGGGCCCTTGTCAATTCCCCCACGCATAAGGCAGATACGCTGTCACACCATGGGAACTCCTCAAAATGCAAGACGGGGCCTATGAGGCAGCCAAAGCGCCAGGCTTGAGCCCCAAAATGCCTGGTACTCATTCTTATTTGCAACGGGTATTCCTGAGGCTTCAAAAGGAGGTTCCTACCCTCACGTGGAAACAATGGTATCGCCCCGTGCGGAGGTTGAAGTGGAAGAAGTTACGCCAGAAGGATGAAGGTTGGAAGCCACGCTTCCTCAACAACAGATACCCCAGAGGAGAGGAAGGCCCTGGAAGAATAAGGAAGTTGGGGAAAACCAAATCCCGATTAAGTCGTGCGCAAGATCAGCCGCTGAGGAATTACTTATGCGCATTATTCGGCTAGAGCCTGTCGAAACCGTAAGGCGGGGAAGCGGGAGAAAAATGAGGAGGAAATATGCCTCGGGTTCTGAATTTCAAGAGTTGACTCGGCAGCTGGAGCATGCACAACTCGCCATTGCTGAACTCTACCAGGAAAATTGAGAATTAAGACAAAAATTGGTGGCAAAGACCCTTGAGGTGTCAGCACCACAAGGTTGTGAAGGGAACATAACCTAGCTCAAGAGACAGCTTCGGGAAGTGCAAGATACGTCTGTACAGTTGTGTGATGCACAAAGGTGTTGGAAGAATAGAAAACGAAAACATCTCAGGGTGCATGAAGCAGCCAAGGAGAAATTCCACGCGCAGAAGAGGCATGATTGACGAACTCTATTTTGTATTCTCAGAGGTGACACACAATTTTGATAGTTTTCCTTTTTGTGTGTGTGAAATTGTTTTATGTTCTTAATGTAAATCAGGTTGGTTGGCCCAAAATGTGTAGACAGTGTCTCCTGTATGTAACCTGAGCTCAATGGAAATCTAATATAATGTCTTGAAACTTTGACGAAAGGATTCTGGTTGTAGCGGTTGAATGCATTATTTCTTCTCTTTGCATGTGCATCTATTGTGTTATTTGTTCAACATTTTCTTGTAAGTTAGCCCCGATTTTATACTTAGTGGTGCTCCGAGTTACTTTGTATTTTCATTGATATCCTTCCTCGAAAAACCTCTGATGCCGATCGATTTCATCGTACGACGCTGACATGGCGCCACCGACTTGGGATACATGGCACTGAAGACCGGGAACTTAGCTCGCGGGTATTGGTCGGACTCGAGACTTTGTTCAACTCATGCACTCTAAGTTAAACTTGGGACTGTCGATGTTGAAAATGTATCGGGGATCGGCCTTCAAAGATAAGCTTATCACGTAGTTTCTTTGTGGGTTATCGTCCTCGAAAACCCTCAATGCCGAAAATGTTTCAGAAGTCGGCGATCGATGATATCATTTCTTTTTTCATCCAACACTTACTCTTTTCACCCTTTACCGACGTCGAAGGGAATCGGTTGTCGGTGATATCCTTGCGTGATGCTTGTCGCGAAAGAAAAATTTTCGTTTGCTGATGTCGAAAAATCAGCGCTCGGCGACCTCGGTTCTCTCGAGTGATTTTCTTTCATCTTTAATTATTTCCGATGCCGATTTTTTTTGAGCGCGTCAGGGGGAATGTTTTGGCTGCCGATTATTTAATTAAATGTTAATCTTTTAAGTTATGGGTTTTCACATGTTCAAGCAAACTTTGAGAGACTTAAAAGAGAAACAAAAATGATAAGAACAGGCAACATTTTTCATACTGAAGTCGAATTAGACAATTCAAAAGATCAAGTGGTACCCAAAAAGTAAAATTTGACATGGACTTTTTAGGGTGTGTTGAGTGCTCAACACTACCTTTATTTCATTCAATTTGATTGAAGGGACTTGTTGCTTTGCAGCTTCCCTTGTTTATTCAGCAATGAAATTTAGTGAAATGGTCCATCATGGTTTCAGTTGATCATTTGGATTTCAAAATTTTCCAAAATTAAAGGTTGATTCATAATGTGACACGCCCTTGGGACATGTTGAAACCATGAAAAGATGAAAGCTTTAAATGGCACCATAATCCATCACCATATTCTAGTAGGAATACTGGTGAAATCATGCCCAAAAGTTTATCTTACAAAGAGGCAAACTATTTATAAAACTTGATATGTTTATTACAAAGTGTCTCGATACAACCATTCTAAGACATGGTCACACAAAGAGCAAGGGTATACCTATAAGACCTTCAGGTCGCTTGGATGAATGATATGACTTCTCTACATTTACCATCTAGTCTTGGCTCATTTACCATTTACCATTAAGTAATTATCTCATTTTTTTTGGGTAATCACTATCCTAATCTTATTAGTCCCTTCCAAAGCAGGGGATATAGTGATTGATTTTCAGTCAAACTCAATTGACTCTATTATTTTTATGTCAAATTTTTATAAAGTTGGCTAAAGCTTTAGATTTTTTAATTTTGGGTAATCACTATCCTAATCTTATTAGTCCCTTCCAAAGCAGGGGATATAGTAATTGATTTTCTGTCAAACTCAGTTGACTCTATTATTTTTATTTCAAATTTTTATAAAGTTGGCTAAAGTTTTAGAATTTTTAATTATTAAAATGATTTTTTTTCAAAAGAAATATATATTTAAAATTTTGATATTAAGAAATTATGAATTTTTTATTGGTTGAGAAGGTTAATGGGACTAATAAGCCCTGGTTGGAGGTGACTGTTTAAAAATAAAAATTTATAAAGAAATTAAAAAACAAGAAAATGCCATTTGTAGATTTGCATTAATACATTTAATTCACGTCACGTGCACTGTAGGAGGTTGAATTAATTGTGTTTCAGGTAGGTACATTATTGTTGGTTGGCATTACACATTTAAAGATTTTTGGTACATGTTTGTAAGAGGGAGAGTTAAAAGCACCATTGAATTAATTGTGTTTGAGGTAGGTACATTATTTTCATCTGGAATTACGCATGTAAAGATTGTTGGTACATGTTCGCAGGTGGGAAAGATAAAGTACCATTGATAGCATGCCTCCACCAATGTTTGTCGATGTTTCTTCCCTGCCAGCTAGTGTGAATATGAAATCATGGGAAGTTTCCAATGAAGACTTGTAAAACGAGGCAAATAAATGAGCGAGGGTGGTTCTTGAAAGTGAATGTCTATTCACAAATCTTTAATTAATCTATTTAATAAGTAATATATAAGTAATTAATAAATCAGTAATAGCTTTGGTTTCCTAGTCTATGTATTTAATAAGTAATAAATCGATAATAGCTTTGGTTCTTCGCCTATGTATTTAATAAATAATAAATATATAATAGCTTTAGTTTCCTCCTCTATTCAATGATTTTGGTTACATTTTATGGATTCCATTTTGTGATAATTGCTCCATTAATCAAGATAGATGTCCATAGGCTTACTTTTCAATGATTTTGGTTACATTTTATGGGTTCCATTTTGTAATAATTGCTCCATTAATCAAGATAGATGTCCATAGGCTTACTTCTCAAATGTCGATTTGATTGGAAATAATAATTTGTCCTTCACCTAACATTGCAAGCATGTAGGCAGTAAAGAATTATATCTTAAAGGACAACAATGATCAAACTTATTACTTAAAGTTTTCTACTTCACTTCTAGTATCACGTTTAAACAACTTTTGATATTGGTTCTTCTTCTATCAGAAAATGTATAGAAAATTTATTTGGAATTGAAGGATTGAATCAACAAAGTTGCGTAGATGGGCAATGTTCCAACATACAAACAAAAAGAGACAAGGTATTCAATGACTCGAAGCACTAGGTGAGATCGTCCAAGTATAATTCAGGTCATATCGGGTCTTTCAAATCATATCTACTTATACTATGCTAAACATATCTAGTTTAGATCACCTATCTTAGACCATATTCAGAATCTACTTATATTTGTTGATTGTGTCTTCTTTTCTAGGAATATTTTGATTGTAAGTGGAGATTTTACAAAACAAGGGAGAGGGAAATTCAAAAAATATATATTCATGGTCTTATATATGTCTTGCGTGAGAAGTGACTTGGAATTCTGCACCATTACAAGGTTGGTTCTTTTAATGTTTTGGTAATATTTTTCATGTAGTAAGTAGTGATTAAACTTAATAAGTTTATAAATACAATCTGGTTTAGAAAAGATTATAGGACATAATTTGTAATATTAACTTCATATTTTGTTGAAACAAGAACTACTTTTCATAAAATATGATTTTTTGTTAAAATACGAATTTGTATTTCATAACAAATTGTGGAACAATTGTAAATTCATTGAAATAGGAACTACTTTTCATAAAATACAAATTTACCTTAAAATATGAATTTGAGTTTCATAACAAATTGTGGAACATTTGTAAATCCACTTCCTGCTATTAACTTTAGAATAGAAAGCATCCATGGTTTAAATAGACAAGCCTTAACACAAATATTACAAAATGAATGCTATGGATTTGCTATTTCACTAATAATGTACACGGGTAATGTATAAAAAACAAATATTATGTTAACAACCATAGAAATTTTATCTATTTAATCTAAAAATATCCAAAGAAACCCACTTAAGACCTTAATATTTATGCAAATAATATTACCAAATGAAATTACTAAACACAGTCAGATAAATATCCAAAAAAACCCACTTAAGACCTTAATATTTATGCAAACAATATTACCAAATACAATTACTAAACACAGTCAGATAAATATCCAAAGAAACCACTTAAGACCTTAATATTTATGCAAGCAATATTATCAAATGCAATTACTAAACACAGTGACATTCTAGAGCAATTGCTTTTAACACCATTAAAACATCAGTTTAAACAGGTTAAAAACCACTATAGACTTTCTTACTCCAAAATTGGCTACAATATTGTCCCACGTCGAGATTTGAAAATCTAGTAAAGATTGAGTTTGAATATACCGGAAAGGAGTCATGAACTACAAAGGGAAAAAATCTTTGCTTGAGCGTAGAATTATGTAATTTGAATCAGCAAATTTCAAAGAAAAAAGATGAAAATTAGGCACATTTCATAACATAGATCGGAAGTATTCAACTTCAGACAACAATAGATCAATTGTTGATAAATGAGAGAAAAAATAGTGTCATTTTGAGCTATGTTAGTCTTTCCTTCCTGAGATAAAAACATGAGCTCAGTAGCGCCATCATTTCAATAAATATCTCAGCAAATTGCAATTTCTTCTAGATTAGCATGGTCTCTTTTACTCAATAGCCTAACAATCCTACTCAACTGAGTAGTGATCTATCAATTAAAAAGAGTGTTAAAATTTACTTCTATATCCAAAAAAATGTCTTGAACATATACTCTTGAATCTCGATACACGGCAAGAGGAATATCAAAAGTGTTATATCTATAATAGCTTCATTTTAAATGAAGTCCTTACTCATCCAACTGTGTTGTCACCTCATATATATATCATAGAAACCCCAAAAAAAGCACAATAGTCTAGCCCTAATCAAGGATCATACTTGCCCCAAAGATTAACCAAATATTGCAGACTTAATCAGCATTAACTTGCACAATCCTCATAGACAAAAACATAAGAATACCAAAATCAAGTTCTATTATAGAAAGCCTGATTCAATTATGGAAATACAATATTTTAAACCTAACCAAAGTGAAACAAAACATGTTCAAAGTAAACAGATAATATTGCAAGGGTTAATAAAGGAAATTGTCTCGTATTCAACCAGAGCCATGCAAGAACTTACCAGATTTACAGTGTAGAAAAATGCGTTCCGTGCATTTTTCGAAGACCATCCCATGCTGATGACTACGAGGGCATTTTCTTAGCTCTCTATTAATCTCAAAACTAGATGAAATTATGTATTTCAAAGGGGATTTTGCATGGGCACACATGGTAGCCATGTGGCTATTCTTGTTGTTGGAAGGCAATCCCATGTTAAAAAACCTAGCTACGTGTTCTTGTTGTTGGAAGGAAGTGCGATGTAAAGAAACCTGGCAATGTTTTAGTTCATGGCGATTATTAAAAGAAAACATTTATAATTTATTTTTGATGCATTCTAATTATTTATTTACATGCATAATCATGTGGATCTGTCTCTTCCTCTCTTCTTGTGACTCCTCAAAAACTTCAATGTCATGTGTAACAAGGGTTGCATGGCAACCCAGTCTAGTTAGTTGGGAAATACATGTTGAACAATAAAACTTAATATAACTAAATGCATTAGTAATGAATGTTTTCTGTCAAAAGATAATAATTGAGGGTTGTTTTCTATTCATAATGTATAATGAACAGTAAGCTGAAATATAATATTAATAAATGTAATATAAATATAATAATAAATAATATATTAGATAATAAATATAATATAAATATAATAATGCATAATAATAAATACATAATATAACTTTTTATATTTAAATGTGGTGATTGGTGAAATTCATTGATTATGTAATTAATTCTATATATTGAAATACGTGAAGGGAGCAATAACACTTCAATTCTATCAACCAATTAGAAATGAGAAACGTAAGTATTTTTATTATATTTAAAAATATATATTTGTTTTCTTATGTTAAACATTACATTACATACACAAATTTATGGTCAAAAACAAATTAATGTCACATCAAAACAAACTCATTACTATAGTTCCATGGCAGGGACTAATAATAGTTTGATAGTTAAATATATCACTCGACATACTTTACTTGAAGTAATAATAAGTTGTGGAAATTAAATCATCCAAATTTTGACAAATGAGGATACGCAATTGTTCTAACGTGTCACTTTGGAGAATTCAGTTGCAAGCATCAAAACAAAAAATATAGAAAATTGGAAGAAATTTAAGGCTTCGAAGAATTTTTTTTGACAATATTATGGTGGAGTGGATTGAAAAACTTGTTATTGAACCAAGGCTGTTGTATTGAATTCAAAACTGAACATTTATATCTGGTTGGTCTTGATCATAAGACTTGAAGTGCACTTTCCCAAACTAAAAACGTAGATTGGATTATCAATTTACACGTATTCAATGACTTCGGTGCAAATGTAAACTTAAAATTAATTTCGGATAACTTATTGTGTAATTAATTTTACAAGTCTTGCTATTGCTATCATTGGAAACACATATAATCGCTACTTACGGATAGCTCTGGAAGTACATGTAATTCCTTACTACAACTTCAACCATTGTATGTCATAATTCAAGGATTTTGTTTTACAACTTCAACCAT
>JASDQU011100122.1:18063-31046 GCA_032191745.1 Picea mariana | reverse complement strand
TGCTTCATCCTTTCTTGCATCCCACCTTAACACTAAATCACCTGGGATGAAATCTATGTCCTTTGCTTTGCGATCGAATAATTCCTTCATATCATCTTGGTATTTCTGCAGCTTCTCATCTACTTCGACTCTATGCTGTTGAACCTCAATCAGCTGATTTATTCTCCTAGTGACATGATTGGGTTCTTCATTTTGATCTTGCCATAACTTCATCACTGGGAGTGCTAGGTTTATAGGTAGCACGACATCGGTCCCATATACCATATGAAAAGGAGAAATTTCGATTGACCTTTTTGTGCTTATGCGATTCGCCCACAATGCGTATTTTAAGTGCACATGCCAAGACCTTTTATTTTCATCCAATACTTTCTTGATTATATTTACCAGGCTCTTGTTAGATGATTCGGCCAATCCATTTCCCTGGGGGTAATATGTTGTGGAATGGCCAAGAACGATGTTATACTTCTGACAGAAGCTGATCATAGTCATAGATTTAAAATCCTAGGCATTGTCAGTAACTATCTTTCGGGGGCACCCAAATCTAGACAAAATATTGTCTTCTAAAAAATCAATTACCACCGAGTCTGTTGCCCTTTTTGTTGGAATGGCTTCCACCCATTTAGTAAAATAATATGTTGCAATTAATATCCACTTGTGTTGAGCACTAGAATGGGGATTAATCTCACCTATGAAGTCTAGACCCCATTGCTGAAACAGAGCTTCAGATTTGACTGGAACTAAAGGCAGTGTCGAGAGCTTCTATTTACCTGCAAATAGTTGATAAGGGTTGCAGGCACGCACTTTGACATTAACGTCCGAGAAAACTTTTGGCCAGTAGTACCCAGCCCTCAGAATCTTGTAAGCTGTAGCTCTCCAAGCGTGATGCCCCCCACATATTCCCTCATGAAATTCATCTATAACCCACTGAGTTTACGATTCGACTAAACAGACTAGCAGGAAACCGAGTGGATCTTTCCAATATAGCTGACTTTCAGTGATACAATATTTAACTACATGGAATTTTAAAGTCCTGGCTTTAGATGGTGATAGCTCATTTGGGGATTTTAGAGTTAGCAGGTATGACACTATGTCTCTGTACCAGCCTGATGATATGAACTTATCTTCGATCTTGTTTGGACCTATTTCCTCATTCAGCTCATTTAGGTTCATGTCTTCGTCGCCTTCCTGCAGGCAATTGATATCTAGGTCTCTAAAATTCGACTCAGCTAAGAGTTTGGCCAAGCCTTGCCCTTTTATCAATTTGGTCGGTTTGACTTCCAGATCAAATTCTTGGATTTTGGCGAGCCATCGCCCTCTTTTTCCATCGTTGTCTGGTTGTACCAATATATCTTTCGTAGAACTGGTAGGCACGTATGCAATTATCTTTGAGTGTAGTACATACGTTCTGAATTCCTTTAATGCTTTTACCATGGCGTAAGCCTGTTTTTCTATTATATCATACTTCAGTTCTGCATCTCTAAGGTTCTTGCTGAAAAAGGCAATCGGTTGTTCGAATCCTTCTTCGTTCTTTTGTAGGAGGACTGCGGCGATAGTGTGTTCGGAGGCAAATGAGAAAATAAGAAAATCTTTCAGATAGTCTGGGCTCACTAACACAGGTGCCTCGCTTATGACTCTCTTAATATGTGCGAATGATGCTTTGGCCTCGGTGGTACATTTTACTTCGCTGTCCTTTTTCAGCATACCTGTGATCAGTTTTACAATTTCAGCGAAATTCGGGATAAATCTTCGTAAAAAGATTATTTTACCTAAGAAAGATTGAATTTCTTTTACATTTCTGGGAATATTTATAGTATCTATTGCTTCAATCCTCTTAGGATCAATCCTGATTCCATCCCTAGATACAATATGACCCAAAAGCTTACCTTCCCACATGGCGAAATGTGATTTCTTTGGGTTTAAAGATAGACCAAACCTGCGGCATTTTTCGAAAGTCTGTTTAAGATGTATCAAGTGTTCTTCGTCGGTTTTAGAGAAAACTGTCAAATCATCGAGGTAAATGACTACGAACTTATCCCTTTCTCCTATGAAAGCGTTGTCCATAGCGCGCTGGAATGTGGCCCCTGCATTCATCAAACTAAAAGGCATTTTGTCATACATGAATGTACCCCATGGTGTGGTGAAAGCAGTTTTTTCTCTATCTTGTACATTCATGGTGATTTGATTATAACCAGAGAACCCGTCAATCATAGACATTCGGTTAGCTCCAACTACCTTTTCTAACACATGGTCTATTTTGGGCAGCGGATAGTTTTCCTTGAGAGACGACTTATTAAGATTCCTGAAATCCACACACAGTCTGATTTCCCCGTTCTTTTTCCTGACCGGGACCAGGTTTGCTACCTAGTCTTAATATCTCAGAGGTATTATTATTTTTGCGTCTAAAAGTTTCTTAACTTCTTTTTCGATCACGGGTAACAAAATGGGGTTGATCTGTCTAAGATTTTGCCTAAAAGGTTTGACCCTAGGTTTTAGAGGTATCTTGTGATCAATTACATAAGTGTCGTATGTATTTAACTCATCATAAGACCAGGCGAAAACATCCTTATACTGTTTGAGTAGGTCTTTATATTTACTTTTTACTTCGGGAGGGAGGAACTTGGATATTTTTACCATCTTGGATTCTTCTTTGGTTCCTATATCGGAGTCCTCCACTTCTTCTGGTTGGGGTTGTAAGGTGGATTTCACAGGTATGTTGTTTTGATCAAAAAGTCTTTCTAAAGGAATCAATCCTTTTGGAATCTGGTTGTTTTTAAGGACTAGCATACGATGATCCGCGATTTTTTCTCGGAAAGCTTCAGGATCCTCCCCTTCTTGCATGATCCATATCGGGTCATTTTGATTTTCTTGGTCTGCGTGAGTTTCGGAGAATTCACCCACTGCTTCAAGAAATTTCTTGATTTGTTCGTCATCCTCAAAGACCTGTCAATGCTGGATATTGTCTGGTATAGATGGTCTGTGTCTGATTTCCACGTGATACTTCAATTTGAAAGTTGTGGGAGGAGAGAAGGTTGAAGCTGCTTTAGCCAATGCATCAACATGTAAATTCTCTATGCAAGGGATAAAGTGGAAATTTACGGACAAGAAAAAGTTTTCCATGAGATCCCAGGCACAATTTCTGTATGATCTTAATCTAGGAAGCTTGGCTTGGTACTGTCGGTTTATTTGTTTGACTATTAACTCTGCATCTTCGTATACCTCTAAGTTATTTATATTTATCTTCTTGGCAGCCTCTAATCCTAAGACCAACACTTCATATTCACATACATTATTAGTGTAATCTATATCCCACTGCAATCTGTAGGAAAAAGGAACCACTAACTTTCCTTCGGGAGACACTAAAAGCACTCCTGCACCAGCCCTTTCACAAGATGAGGCACCGTCAAAATACATTTTCCAGACACCGGTGCTACATAGATCCTCTGTCATATAAATTGACTCTTCCTGCTCTATATTTTTTTCCTCCGGACAACCATATAAACCATCATCAAAAGATAAGATACAATTTCCTAAATCTTGTTCCGCAATATAAATAGGGAAATTGTTCGGGTTTTGAGGGTCGCTTACCGTATAGGCTAATCTCGTTTCTCTGTACAACCAAGTAAATTGACCACCAAACAAAGGAATTGTGGCGAACGTCATATCCAATTGAAGAGAACCCCCCAGCTTGGCTCCCCATGACCTAGACAACAGTAAGCCATACTTAGGGGGGATATCTGCGATAACCACATCCATCAGGATACTCTTAACCGGGACCTGTGCCAGGGTAACTACTAAATCCTTTATCATTCCCATACAATTAACCCTTCTTGAGTCAAAAGAGTAAAGGTCTTCATAAGTTTTAGTGATCTGGAGACCCAATTTGTCCATAATAATCTTAGGCATTACGTTATGGGAGGCTCTGGAGTCTAACATGCAATTATGTAGCAATTGATCATATACATTTAAAGTGATATAAAAGGGAGCAATAGTATCTTTGGCCCCTTCAAAATGCGGGCCAAAAGTGATGTTAGGTTTGTCATCTTCCAGGTTTAAGACGTCAGACTGGCTTTCTAGCTCTGAGACACCCATCACTTTGGTAATCTGCTTCCGATAAAAGGGGTTTTTTGCTAATTCTACCAGAGGGATTGGTATCTTAATTTTATTTATCTCATTTTCAAAACTGAAAGTTCCGCTCACCTTGTCTGTTTCTTTAGTTGAGAGTTCTAAATCCTTCCTTTCCGATTTATTCGTCTGGACCACTTTATTACTCGTGGTCCTGGTTGAAGATGTAATTTTATTAGCCGTTTCGGTTCCTTGTGCTTGGGTCTCAACTTTTTCCACTTCGGACTCTTGTGTGCTTACTACTTTCGTTTTGCTGTTGGGTAATAAGTTTTCTTTCAGAGTAGGCTCATAAGTTTGACCTCTTTGGAGGATTTTCTTGGGTTGAGCAGTTGAGATGGGCTTACTCTTAGATCTTAAGTTGTACTTAGGTTGAATCTCATCCATTATCATCTCAGTTTCTTGTTGAGATTCACAAGGGTCAATATGATCACTTTCTTCACCCTTATTCGAAGTTTGTTGAGTGCTTAGAGATTTCTCATAATCTTCTCTAGTTAGATACGGTTGTGTGCAGTCATCACCGAAATTCGTGACATCATTATCGGAATCTCCGAAATCTTGGAGATCGTTCGCTCCTATAAAATTTTCGCTCTTTAAGGGAGCTTGTAATTTTTTATCTTCGTTTTTTATTTGTCTTTGCTGGTTCGGTGGGTTGGGGTTCCTCTTGAAATCCTTTTTGGGGAAAGAATCATCTTTGGCCTGTTCGAGCTCCATTCTGGATATTTTATTAGACAGTTCTTTAATTACTCTGGCCATATCTTCTACCCTGTCATCTGTGGATCTATTAGACCCTGACGGACCAGCTTGTTCTCTAAAGCGTTTAGTTTCTCGGTTTCCCATTTCTACTTTAGCTTTAAGCTTACCCAAAGCCATCATATTAGACTCTATTTCTACCACATCGTCCTGCATTTGGTTTAGGGTGGCTCCCCTTCTTTCTCGCAAAAGGAGTGCAAAATCCAGTTCGAAAGCCCCAGCAAAAGTTACTTTGGCCGCGGGTGGGGATGGTTTAACGTCGACTGGGATTTTGTTATACAGTTTATTGAATCTTTGAATAAATTCCATGACTGTTTTTGAATTCTTTTTTCTTAAAGACCCAAATTCGGTTAAATAATATAGATGGTCTTTTCTCTCGCTCCATTGTCTGAGGAAAGCATCTTCCAAAGCATCATAAGACAAGATAGATGTTTTAGGTAGGCTCCAAAACCAAGTTCGGACCTGGCCTTCGAAGTTTTGGACAAGAAGTATCGAATATACGTCCTCATGTTCGATACCTAGGATATCTGCGAATTGATCAAAGAAATTAATGTGTTGGGCCGCGGTCAGATCCCCTTCCCCAGTGAATTTTGGCAAATTTTTTATATAGTTTTCGGGAAGGTCGTGCAGAGGAATAGGCAATACTAAGGGAGCGTATCTTGCTGCAACTTTTGCAAACACTCTGGGAGGGGGGGCAAGCCCTTGGCCTCCAGCTCCTCCTATAGGAGCTCCTCCCCCTCCTCCTCCTATAAACCCTCCACCTCCTCCTCCAGCGGCTACCATCGTTATTAGTGGAAAGTCGTAAAGGGGGTTTCAGAAAATTAAAAGTGAATATTTATTTTCTTCGTGAAGAGGAAAATACGGCGCTGAATGATAAGGAACGCGAGGACTTAGTTCCTCAGATTTGAAAGAGACGAAATCAGGAGAACCGACGGGTGTGGAAACCGAATGTGTAACACACTCTTCAGAAATAGGTGGGGTCGGCAAATTTAACCGAAGGAAAGATGGTATGTCAACTGTCGACGAACCTTCAAGAGGGTATTTTCCTTTGTGTACTAAGGGGATTTTCGGATGAATCTCACTCCTATACTCGGAGTAGTTTGACGTCAAATATTTAGTGTCAGAGAGAGGACTGAGCGAAGTTGAGGGTTCATAAGAACTCTGAGTCTTCAGTTGTGGGTTTTTAAGTTTGTAAACTGCAGCAGTTGGCTTAAGAGAGCCTCTCACCTTTAGAATCTTCTCAAGATCGTTAACGGGTGTAATCTGCTTACCATCCGGGTTTTGTCTGGTATTCCTTCGATCAGATGCTATTTTATTATTCATGGAGTCACCAAGTGAAAGATTAGAAAACCTTAAAAAATGTGTGTACTCTTTGTTCACTATCAAAGGGTAACACTTTCAACGAAAAACAAATGTCGTTTTCCCCGGGAAAAAGATTTCGTAACTTCGGTCCCTGGCAATGGCGCCAGAAAGATGTTGTTCCAGAGTATGTACTTAAGGCTTAGAAGTACAGTGTCTAGGCATCCGAAAGTGGGTAAAGGGTAGGGAAGAGAGAAACGTCAACCTTCGGCAAGGGAAACTAGGGAAGATTTCTGCGTTGGCGTTGTCTAGCTTCCAACTGTTCCTGGACAGTTATATCATGTTCGATCGCTACCCTAGGTAGTAGCTGTTTTGAGAATAGTGTCGAAAAGGTTTAAGGCAATGTGTGATTGATTTGATAATCCGGGTTCGATATTGGGCTATGTTGGTACAGGGAAAGTCATGGAGGAAAAGTAAAAATAAGAAAACTTCAGAGGGAAATTAAGTGCTGTCTCAATTCAGTCGTAATAAAAGAGAGTTTATGGTTTCAGGAATAAAATAGGGGTGCAAATCAAAGGCTCTTTCTCATAACTGAGTTATATCTTAATAAAATGTATGAGGTGGGAGAAAAACATTTATCTATCTATCAAATAAGGCTCCTATCAAGGGAGAATCTCACGTATAAACAGAAGAGGAAAATTGTAAGGAAATAACCCGATGAAGCATAAAATATATATAGAATTCTGAAAGTGTTGACTAGTCTTACACCTACTAATAGCTGGTACAGAGGAAAAATAGTAAACAATTATAGAAAACCAAAATTCATTCATTATAGTAGAGGTTGTACTAAATCATAGCGAAGCATTCATCAGATAAGAATATGAAATGAAATGAAAAATGAGATACAAAAAAAAAACTCATAACATAGTCATGATGGAATTGAGATTCTTCAGATTTGCTTTGTATTAACTCTCAAAGTGTAAAAACTCTGTTACAATCGACACGAAAAGGTCCAGCCCTTTTTCTTTCTTTCTATGTATATTTATACAGTTTTACAATAAGATAGAATCTCAATCGTTACAAAAATTTCGGTTATGATAGGGAGGATATTAATCGCTCCATTTCTTCTTCTTTGTCTTCACTTGGTGCCAAAAGTTTGTCCTCGCACGTGCTCGATACAGGTGACACATCTTTCAACCAGCTGAGATATCAGCCTCGACGGTTCTGCTTGATAGTTGGCTTCAAAAGAGTAACAGTCTCGGGCTAATTGTGGCAGCCTGTCTTCCATCTGTCTGTCTATGATGTCGATAGCGCATAATTGCGCGCTTGGTTTAATCATACATTTGTCTATTTGGAATATGTCCGCCATAATCACTTGGGAGATCTCGGCCGAATCTCTTTCCTCTTTTCCCTTTAGATCAAGCGAGATTTTTTCCATATTCATTTGAATCAACGCCTCGGCATTACCCCCACTATTAATGCCTAGCAGATTTCCATCTACAAAACTAAAGGCCTCTTCTAAGGAATTCGTTACCCTTTTGGCTTGCAGCTTGCCTTCCACGATGTTGTTCTCCCATTATTTTAATAGAATGTTTCCTCTGGTCTGCTCTGTAATGGTGAACCTGGGACTACTTCCCGAATCCCTATTGTTTGTGGCTATCACAGCCTCTTGGAAGGCGACCCGTGCTGCTCCAGCTTCCCTTTCTCTAGCAGATAAGTTCTTCGAAACCTGGTTGACTAGCAAACAGTTGTCCCAGATCGCTTCTACCTTGGCAAGTAAATTTCGTTGGGCCACAGAGACTCTGCTCTGAATCTCCATCACCTAGGATTGGAACATCCCGATATTTATCACTTTTCTTTCGGCAATTTCCACCCTAGCTTGTAGTTGTTCGATCAAATCCTTTTGCTGGCTCGCTTGCATCTGACCATCCCAGAACACCAGCTGTGTTTGCTCGAGCTTAGTCTTGAGTAGGTCTATCTCATTTTTATCGGTCAGCCTGGCCTGCTCTATTCCTACGCTCACCTGGTCTTTGGCATTCTCTGTTGCTATGGCTAGTCTGGCTTCAAGCGTCTTGATGAGGTGATTTTTTTGTTTAAGCTAGTTTTTCAAAAGACCGACTGAAAATTGATTTGCCGAGGCATATGCTCCTAATGTCCCTGCTATTTCAGTCGCGAATTGTTCATTCTTATTGTCCTTCCCATCAGTTATGACTTTGTATTTCTTGGCTGTTGACTCTCCTTCCTGATAGAATTCCCTCTTTACCACTGCCTTTCTCTTCTTATCGAAGAAGAATTCATTCAAAGGGACCTCTTCTACCATTATAGGCCTCAACTCTTCATTGAAGATCCACCCTGCGTCAATATTTCCCTGAGTTGACTGCAAGGGAGTAACTGATGTGATAGGTTCTCCGATTTGCTTCGTTGATTTTCCCGGAGTAGTAACCAGACTCTGCTTCTTCGGTGGGTCGGGAGTCTTAATCTCTGCTTTCGAATTCTTAGTTTTCTCTCCCTCGTCCTGGTGTTTTTCCTGATTGGGAGTCACATCCTTAGAGCCTTCGGCATATTTTTGTTTCACCTCCGCTGTACTTGGACTCCCACCCCGCAACACTATGGAAAGACAATTGCGTCAATGTTCTTGGAACTTCAGAACATCGGCTCTCTCCTCGGGTGCCAAGGTTTGTATCCGAGCTAGAATCTCGGCATAGGACCTTGCGCCTTGGAAAATGTCATCCGAGGGTGAATTCTCATGCTCAAATCTCTTGAGCCCGCAACTGGCCAAATGATTTCTCACAACCCTTTGTGGATCGTGCTTCTTGTATTCAATGAGGACCAAATTTAGGTCTTTCAGGGTTGCTGCCTCAGCTTTGGCATGCCCAAAATCTAATAAAGAATATGAATTTAAATGAACAAGAAAAGGTGGTCATACCTTCTTTGAGTATCCCTTAAGCTCCTTGCTTATACCACCAATTATTGTTTGTCTAGCAACCTCACGACAAGCCAACTTGTCGAGAATGAACAACAACAATGCATGCGGGGGAACAGAAGCCCCAAAAACTCTAAGATATGAAAATTTGGCTTCTACATACTAGTCGGCTATGCTGCTCAGATTTGTCACTATACTTTCCGAGATCCTAGGTGGCGGGTTACCAAAAATAGTGACATGGAGGGGCACCATCACCCAGTTGAAGATTTCATATACGAAATTTGCCGCTTTGTTTTCCCACAATTTTGCATGATAAACATGGATAGGCTCATCTTCTATTGGGGTCCAACTCCAGCTCATTAAGGGAAATGGTGTTAAAAAACACACGGTGTCCATAATGTATGCAGACATGAAAAATGAAGACGCCTTTCCGCTCTCTTTCTGCGCCCGATACTCTGTGACCCGACTCGTCAAGCTATCAGACAACATTTTTGCCCAGTCGAAGGAACTGCCTTTGGTGACCCGAAACATTAGAAGCACCCATGGAAGAAAAAAATGTGAGGTGTCCTCTCTCCCATATAACCTGCATGTCATCATAGCTACATACTTGTATTGCGGTTCTAAGGAAGCTATTGAATATATGTCGTGGTTGTCAGCCCTGAACTTCGCAGCGTGCGAAACCCAATCTTTTATTAAGCTGGACATGGTTTTATCATACTGTACACATTTCTTCTGTTTGAACTCGTCCAAGAATTTGGCGCCATATGTATAGTCGGACGTTGTGGGCAGCTTATACATGGCTTGCAGATGTTTAGGCCTGAAAGTCCCAATTGTGACCTTCTACTCATTAATGATGGTTCTAGTTGGTATGTCCACATGGTCTAATGCCCATTGTACCATGTCATAATATGGAAGCAATTGTGGCCTGGTTGCTACTTTATGCATTCTGGATTGAATGACGATCTTATACTTGGTGGTTATGTCATCTTTTTCATTGTCGCTGGAGTCATCGGAATAATCCACCAATTTGTCCTGCAGGACATCAGAAACGAATGACCAATTCGGGACCGAGTCTATACTTCGAGGTGAAGTATCAACGACATTGTCCGAACCTTGTCCTGAAACATCTACATTGGCCTTGGATGCTGTTCGCGGGGCCATGCCTGGAGATTCTGCTTTAGCTCTTCTGCGATAAAAATACGTATACATACAGAAGTTAAATCACTGAGAAAATGTGCTCTGCATAATATGAAAAAGCATTTGTTATAATGAACCACAGCTCTTATATATATTCAAAAACTTGGTACCTTTCAGAACAGGTCTGTCAAATCATGTTTAGAAATAAATTTTTCCATAAAAATACGATCTTTATTCGTTGATTTTCCCTATTTCCTAATTAATGCCATAAATTTTGACGGTTTGAAATGTCAGTTGGCGCATGGAAGGAATAAGGCTACCTCGTAAAACGTGCAAGCATCAAAACACATGATATATTGATTTATCTTAATTAATCTAGGTTTACCAATGTTAATTTATTTTTCGGTACTTGTTGCATCGGAATTTTTTCTTTAACTCTTTGAACCTCTAACCCCCGAATTTGCGATGATCGATTTTGGTTAACAAAACCGCAATTGTGATTAGGCACTTAATTGACTTCGTAATTACTTATATTCGCCATATCGCGACTCGGAGCTTCGAAGGTAAGTTTTCAGGAAGTTTGCATGCTGAGCTGCAAAACCACAAGATCGCGATAATACGACTCAATTAAAAGGGAAGATAAACTTGGATCAAGTGATTAATTAATTTTGTTCACATCCTTATCGTGATTTCGTGAGTCGGGGCTTAGACAATGTAACTTTTAAAAAAGAAAACGTCGAGTGGCGAATTGCCGACAGAAGGTTACCATGGTTTAACTTTTACTTTTAACCTTGACACGGGTTACTAAAATAAGGACTTCATGGTCTCAGCTATCGGGGCTACAACGATAAATTTTTGGATTTGGTGAATGCTGAGGTGCGAAAACCCGATGAAGTTTAATCATGATTTAGGAAAACTTTACTCTCGTTACTGCCCTAGGTGAAATTTTAAAGCGATTTCGTTGTTTCGTTACTCGGGACTTATGATCTACGTGCTCTATAGCATCCAACACGCGAAATCCTGAGGTAGAACAAAAGGGGGAAAAGATTTTTGCCGGAAAGTAGAACTCGCCTCGAGAGTACGATAGTCATCGTTGTTTGCGTGATACGACTTCAGAGATTTTGAAACCTCAAACGGAGGATACGAAAACCATCTTTTGATTTGAATCATTAAGACATGAAATTTGAGACGGGCTAGAAAAAACAAAGGCGGCTCCAACACATACCAACTCAGATCTTGCATCAACTTTGTTGTACCATCAAACCTTGTTGCAACCTGAACCAAGCATCCTTCATCAAATCTGACTTAGACTCATTGAACAGATGTTAGATATCACGCGGGGCCTTTCGTGAAAGGCGCTAAACAACCCACAGGGGTTCCTCGTGGGACACCAATATCCTAACCCATAGGGGTCAGCTAAACTAGGGTTTCCTGAAACCCTTCCCTCTCTGCAACTCTGAGACTTTCACACTCCCTTGTTTCTCATATTCGCTTCATCGGATATGTTATAAAAGACTCACCAAAAGATCACTTGAAAGATAGATAAGCATCAAACTTGTGTGTGTAAATATGAGAGGCTTCTTGAGGTGTATTTATACTTTTCCAAGTGACTTATTTTCTTCACTTTCAACAATATTACCAACTTAACGAGAATTGTGACCTCATAATGAGAACTTTCACCCAGAAACCCCATATTTGTGCATAAAAAACATGAAAATCAACCCCCAAATCAAAAAGTGGTGCTATTTGTAGAACCATTTTTTCAAACAGGGTCAAAATTACAACATTTTTCAAGTATGACCTTCAAAATGCATATAGTAGCTTAGAAAAACCTTAAAATTAACACCTAAATAAAAAAGTGACACTAACTAAAGCAAAACGTTTTTTTTCCAAACATTAAAATTATGGCTCATTTCGACCTACTTGAAACCGTGGTTTTGACAATAAATCCCTATGCAAAAAAACAAAACAAAATTGGATACAAAATGCTCACTTAAAAATTTATTACTAATATTTTTTTTGTCTTAAATTTACCTTGAAAAATAAATAAATAGAAAGGACAAAATCTTCTAATTTTTTTTTAAATGAAGAAAAAAACACATCAAAAAATATATATTCAAAACCCAAATTATATAAAAAAATAAAAAAGAAAAAGAAAATAAAAAAGAAGTGAAAAAATAATCCAAAAAAAATAATATAAAAAATTTTATACATATTTTTTTAAAAAATAAAACAAAAAAAACAAAATTAAAAAGTAATATTTAAAAAATAATCTAAAATTTAAAAAATGAAAAAATCCTAAACTAAAACATTATATTAAAAAATTTAAGAACAACAATTTTTTTATATAAAAAAATTAAAAACTATATACGTAGCTTATATGCATAAACTATATATAAATTATATATAGTTTATATATTATATAGTTTACATATATGATATATAAACTATAATAATAATTATATAGTTTGTATATGATATATAAACTATATAATATAGGTTATATGTTTTATATGTGTGTGTTTTGATGATGATTAATGTCCACTAAGATTAAATTGGTCTATCAAACCTTAAGAGGGTATATATATATATATATATATATATATATATATATATATATATATTTTTATTTTTATTTTTTTCAGATTTTTAATTTAGATATATGTATGTTGTTGTTTTTTAAAACTTTTTAAAGTGTTTTTGTTATAAATTTACCTTTTTACCTTCCTTTTTTTTTAAATTTCCGTCATTT
>JASDQU011100122.1:0-17863 GCA_032191745.1 Picea mariana | reverse complement strand
TATATATATATATATATATATATATATATATATATGATTTCAATTGTTTTATTTTCCTTAGTTTTTTTAGTTTTTAATTTATAAAAAAAACAAATTATATTCTTTTGCTAAATATTCAAAAGTAGTGTTATTTAACTACAATTATTTTCTATGTATTGAAGTAAAGGTAAACAATGTGTTAAAAATGATGTTTTCCACTATCTTTTAAAAGTATGGAACTATAAATAAATAAGGAAACAATTATATGAAAAATCTTAATTTCAAAAAAGTAAATGGTAAAAAAAAAATTAAGATTGAAAGAAACATGGAAAAATGACTAAAAACACTCTTGAAAAAAAAATTAGAAAAAATTGAAAATAGATGAAAAATAAGCATTTAAAAAAAATATTATGGATCAAAAAATTAAAAAAGTCAAAATACCACCTAAAAAGGGAAAGGAGTGCTACCAGTAGCACCATTTTAAAAATGGGGTAAAAAAATGCGACCCTTGAAAAAACAAGAACTCGATAAAGTTCTCGTTAAGTTGACAATATTTTTTTTCTTGTTATAATTGTTTTACCCTTTAATTAATGACATGTAACTTCTTTTTGGAACCGTTTAGGGGATTCTTACCCATTCGTCGAGGCTTCCAAATTCATGACCTCATAACTCCTCAACCATGAGGAACCACATGATGTACCACCTACCGTTGGAAATGACATGACAAAGACTATCCATCTATGAGGGTTTTGTATACACTTGAAGTATTCTTCAACCTCATTTTCCTTAGTCAAATCCGGGTCTCATGAACACACCTCTGGGTTTCTTTTAGACTTCTTCAAAGCGTCTTTCCATGAGGGCCATCCCCAATACTTCTAGAGGCTTCTTTACTTCCTCTAAAGTTGAAATCAATGACAATCAATTTTTTAACAATATCCCCCTTTCGCATTGATGGAAACACTCATACTTCCCCTGTCTACATGCTTTTGTTATTTCTCCACCTTTAACATTAATGGCAAAGGGTAACTCCCCTTGAAAAACTACTTCTGAACTTTCTCTCTTCCGGTGCTTTTTTCCATTGGTGCTTCCTGATGAAGTAAACTATTGACATATAGAAAAGAATTCATATTAAGATTCCTTTGTCGTCTCTACATATATGATTTCTCTTCCCTTGTACTCTGAGCACAAAATGTTTATATCACTGTGGAAAAGAAAATATTCCAGGTTTCTATCGAAGACACTCAAATGTCTCTTTTGGGAGAGATTTAGTGAAGATGTCTGCAATATGTTCCTTTGTCTTGATATACTCTACCTTGATATTATTTTTTGTAACTTGTTCCCGTATAAAGTGAAACTTGATTGGAATATTTTTGGTCTTGGAATGCATCACTGGATTCTTGGAGATATTGATAGCACTAGTGTTATAACAGAATATTGAAATGGGCTCATCATACTTCACTTGTATATCTTGCAGGGTTTGCTTCATCCAGAGAACCTGAGTACAACATTTTGCTTCCACAATGTAATATGCTTCTACTATAGATAATGATATTGAAGACTACTTTTTACTTAAACAAGATACAAACAATCTCCCAAATAGAAGGTTTCTCTTCTAGTACTTCTTCGATCATCAATGATTTATGCCCAATCTGCATCTGCATAGGTGACCATAGTTATCTCATTCCCTTTTGGATACCACAAGCCAAACTCTATTTCTCCTTTAAGATATATAAAGATCCTCTTTACTACTAGAATATGAGTTTCCTTTGATGTTGCTTGAAATATTGCAACTTGTCCAACTATTTGCATTACATCTAGTCTTGAAGTTGTCACATAGAGTAGGTTATCAATCATTGATCTATAGAGTCTTTGATCAAAGTACTTACTGGTTTTCAATCTTCCAACCTGTCACCATCAGAGTACTTACTGGTTTGCAATCTTCCATTCTGAACTTCTTCAACATCTCTTTGATGTACTTGGTTTGGGAAATGAAGATTCATTCATCCTACTGAGATATCTGAAGTCCCAAAACAATTGTTAATTCACTAAGTAGTGGCATTTCAAACTCATTATGCATGTCTTGGGAAAACTTCTTACTCATCTTGTCATCATCACTTCCAAATATAATGTCATCCACATATACTTCAATGATAACAATGTTTTTTCTATAAACATTTACATAGAGGTTACTATTTGCATTACCCTTTTTGAATCCTTATTCCTACAAATACCTATCTAATCTTGAATACCAGGCTCTAGGGGTTTGTTTGACTCCTTACAGAGATTTCTTCAATCTACAAACATAGTCTTCCTTTTCTGACAATAGGAAACCTTCTAGTTGTTCAATGTAGACTTCTTCTTCTATTTCACCATTTATAAATGTTGATTTTATATCCATCTAATATAATTTGATTCTCTTGGAACATGCATAGGCCAAGATAAGTCTGATTGCTTCCATTCTGGAAACTGGGGAAAAAATTTCTTCAAAATCTACACCTTCAACTTGTGCATATCCTTTTCATACCAATCTTGCCTTGTTTTTGGATACTGCTATAGCAGGAAAACCCCCCCTATGGACTACACTAGGGTTCAACATGTAGGCAGATCTAACCGTCTAAAAGTATCCTACTTTTCTAACTACCCCAAATACACCCCAGATTCATACACGGAAGACAAAATGAAAAGATCATGTAACTTTACCTTTTACTCTGCATTCGGTGTCGATCCTCTCACATCTAATAGCTTCACTGACTACAAGCCTCCTACCAAGGTTGGTCTGCATTCATAGACAGATAAACAAGAAACTAAAAACATGCATCTCATATATAAATCATGGGCTAGATGTTAGTATAAGACATAAATCAAGTACTAATATTTGACACATCATATTTCAGGACATAAAAAGTATTCCTTTTATTGATATCATAATGTTTACTTACAACAAGTCCGGCGACTGCTCCACGAACCTGGTCCGGGCTCCTCTTCACCAAGCTCCAACTGAACTTCTACATATCTTTCTCCTCTCACACTTCTTCTATGGAAATGGAATAGGCTTATGATGGAGGAAAAAAGGAAAGAATGGGAAATTCTAATGCAAATCTCACAAGGTGGTTACAATTCTTGGGGCAAGGAGGGGATGTGAAACGGGCAGAGTTTCATTGTTCTTATTCTTGGATTAGGAATGAGACCCCAACACCTCCTTTTATATGACAAAAGGATGGTTATTTGGTTGTGTGATGGGCTATAGGTGGTGGGACAGTTGGGAAATTACCCAATAGCCCGTAATCTGAACGAATTCCTTGCAACTTTTTAATTTTTGCAACTTTTGTGAGTATATGTAGGTTGTAATAGTGCAGATAGCATACGTACACGAGTTGTAGTGGTGAAACAAGCATGTGTACGTGGGAAGTAGTGGTGCAAGGCGTGTACATCTTTAAAAATAGTGTTTTTAAGAAGAGTTGCTCAGTGATGGATTGGCAAAATTAGCAAGTAAGAGGGCCAAATGCCAGGTATGCATGTATGGTGCAATTTAGGGTTATAACAGATGCCCCCTAATGTGTGAGGTAAAAGGAGAATTTGATGGATGAAATACATTACAAAATCTTCACCAATGTATGAAGCGAGTGAGCCCGGGACCAGAGTTCGAGAGGTGCCATCTGCAAAAATAACAATTGTCTCTCTGAAGCGGGCATACCCATGCTCGAGATGAAATAAATCATGGCTTCCAATCAAATACACTATAGATTCATGTCATATAACTATATAAAGTGTATCCACAAGCAATACACAGCGGATCTACATCTCAAAATCAAAGATATACATGTATAGTATCCATATTCAAGAAGTAAATGGCGCGTGATGGCTGGATATGAGGCCTTCAGAGCTCGAGAAACAACTTCAAGATCTTCAAAACTTGGGTAGGAGTGTAATGTGAGTGTATGAATTCACTACTCAGGGGTCTTCGACGGCTCATTGGGAACAGACAAGAGGATCTCGATGATCAGGCAGAGAACTTCATTGATTTCGAACAAGGACTTGATTGGACTTTTTGGGATGGTCGGGCATGAGGTCAAGAGAAAAATTGTAGAAAGTCCGACTCAGGTTGGGTAAAAATTCCCTTACACAATAGTACAACATATGATCAGACTCAGACAGCATGACATTGACATAAGTTCATGATGCAGGAGGCAACGCAAACTCTCCATGTGTTTGGAAGGATAACCAAACGGAGGAGGACACAACTCTATGTAGCGAGAAAAAATTCCTAAGGTCATATTAAATCCCAAAGCTTGACAAACAAACAGAAGGATGTGCTTTGTCCAAGGGCGACTCATTGTGCTGCCAGAAAAGAAAATATATTTCTCATCCTCTTTTTGGGGTATTTTTTATTTTTTTGTCTTTTTCAATATTTTTAAAGAGTTTGAAAAAGAATAAAAGAATGCTACGTTACAAAGGAGGAACGAGTGTCACAAGCATACTATTTCCAAGTGCAAGGAACACACTAATGATCATAGCAAGGAGACACATGCAAGAAAAGGACACTCGGGGGAAATTCCTCCATGGGTCAAGGTGTCAGGTCATAGAGGCAAAGTTCTACAAGGCTTGCATATAAGGCACGAATCAAAGGTTTAGTTGAGAGAAAAATGGATCCGACATTATGCCAAAGACACAGAGGTGCAAATGCAATAAGCAGGACACGATGAAACCCCCTTCAATGTATTTTCCATGAGCCCAAAGAAGGCAAGCTCGATAGTTTTTTCACGTTTAGAGAGTCTGAAAAATGTAAAAGAAGACTCCACTAGGGTACATTTTTTGAAGATATTCTAATTGGTTCGAAAAAATGGGTAAACTTGCACTAAAAAGACATCTATTTAGAACCATTTTAACGAGTGTGACACAGACAAGATCACTCAACAATCTTTTCAATTTTAAGGAGTCTGAAAAGAGCTTAACTATGGACTCACAACCTTTTTCTAGATTTAGTCTCCTTAGCTCGAAAAAGTATAAAATTTACTTAGGAGAACTCTCCCTACGAGATGAATCTCCCGAGGTGTACCTTTTTCCTCCTTAACCTACAGGACAAAAAAAGGGGCAAACTCATGCCAGTAGATGTTCTTCTGTACCAATTTAATGAGTGTTAAGGAACAAGATCACTCAATGATCTTTTCAATTTTAAGGAGTCTGAAAAGATCTTAACTATAGACTCCGTAGGGGATGTTCTTCTGGACCAATTTAACAAGTGTGAAGGAACAAGGTCACTCGGCAATCTTTTCAATTTTAGGGAGTCTGAAAAGAGCTTAACTATGGACTCCATGGGGGTTCCTTTTTCGTAAATTTAATCCCTCAGGCCTGAAAAAGGGTTAAACTTATACTTGAGAATACTCTTCTAGCAAACCGAATTTCCTAGAGTATACATTTATTCATACAATGGACCATCCGGACCAAAAAATGGGTAAAATACTGTTAGGGTCCTAACCCGCACATAGGTAGATTAATATATTCGGATGTAATAAAGGTCAATATTAATAAGGCCTTTCAATAAAATAGAATAAGGCAGATGTAAGAAGACCTAATAGAAGCTTCCGCTTCTAGAAGGATCTTCCTCTAGATGCTTCTCTTGATAGACATATTTAGTATAAATAAGGGTCGAGGGTATGAAAACCCTAGCTTGGAGATTATTGTAACAGAGTGCTTCTCGACTAGAAGTTGCCCCCTCGAAGAGGCCCATGAACATTGCTTTCTGAATCAAAGTGTTATTTCTGTTGTTATTCTTATATCATTTATGTGTTATTGTGGAGATTATGCTGGTTATATTATTGTTATTCTTCCATTTCTAGCATTTTATTTCTGTTCTACATACTTTTTATATCTGGTATATTACAAGTGGTATCAGAGCACTTTCCTTGGCAGAAATTGTGGGAATTATTTTTCAGGGTAGAGATGTATTCCGACGTCTTTAAGCCATAGAGATCTGTCGTTACGCGCATAAACCCGCAGTTGAGGGATTCATACACACAGGAAATACAAGTGGTTCTTAAGCGCACATATGTTGGCCACCCTTGTAACCTCTGTTGGTACCCCTTTGAGTGGTAGCGCATCAGACAACACCTGTGTACGGATCGGCCTAGATTTCCTGAAGCCCTCTTTAGATAAATCGATCGATCGCCTAACTGCTATAGTGCCACCAAGAACAACACTCGGGAAGATACTCTCTAGTACCTGGGTAGTTAGGTAGTATGGCTAAGGGTATGGTCTATCCTCCTTAGTTAGTGCCCTATGATATTGGGCCGAGTACTATTGTTGGACCCCGCACGTATATCAGAGAGCTATAGCATAGGGAAAAACCTTGTCTGTAGAACCCTTGAATACCTAACCCTTGGGGGACAGAAACATAAACCAATTAAAATAGACAAGATCTATTGCCGCACAACTGTGTTCGGGTTGCCAAGTAAATACACATTTCTTTCTTGTTAAGCATTTGGGGATTTCATCGCTACAATATTCTTCATACCGGAATATAACTCCGCAGTATTCTGGAAATTTTTTCACCATTATTTGAGACCTATTCCATCGGATTCATCTCTTTGTCCTTATCACATTCACCCATATCATTTTTCAGAAAAAAAATTTACCCCGCCTGCCCCTTTTCAATTCACCCATCCTCATGGCCCATACTCGTAGCGAAGACCTAGAAGCTCTCTTCAGCACCTTGCAATCTGGTTTCCTTGAGACCCAAAAAGAAGTGAAACAACTCAGTGCTACTGTTGCCTCCATTGATACATCCATCAATAAACCATAAATACAACCATGCAGTCCTCAATGGAGGAAGTCAAACAAGAACTGACCACCCAGCTTGAATCTGTCTTTGCATCACTCTGCACCAAACTAAAGATCCCTACAGATGACCCTTTCTCTAACGCGCCTCCAAATACTGAAGGTGGACATTCCTCCCATTCCCATACCTTCCAGCCCCATCACTTTCAACGTGACCTACGCCTTCCGCGGGTGGATGTGACCAAATTTAATGGCTCGGACCCCACTGGTTGGGTAACCCAAATGGAACATTATTTCTCCTTATATGACATTACAGATGACTTGGCCAAACTCTGGTATGGTGTTCTCCATCTAGATCAAGAATGTTGGCAATGGTGGCAATGGAGAAAAACTTCCTGTCAAGGGTATATTGCTTGGACCCAATTTGTGACTGAGCTTTATGAATGCTTTGACAGAAAACACCAACCATTTGGGTCATTTGACAAAGTTGAAACATCAGGAATAGTAGCAGACTTCATAGTTGCCTTTGAGAACCTAGCTTTTCGAATAGAGGGCATGACTAATGCTTTCTTTAGAGAGTGTTTTATCAGCAGCCTCAAAGATGATATTTAGGCCCATGTCCTCATGGCTCGACCCTCGAGTTGGGTGGAGGCTAATAAAAGAGCTAAAGAAGCACAACAAGTTGTATCCTCTCAAAACCGAAAACCCTCCTTTATCCCCCACCCTAAACTCATAAATCCCACTACTCCCTCTGCCCCATTAAAGATCCAAAAATTGACCAAGGCTAAAATGGTTGAATGCCAACTCAAAGGCCTTTGTTATAATTGTGATGAAAAATATTTCCCGGCTGTTGGCAACAATGATATAATTTCTATTGTTTGTAAGCTGCCTACACAGGGTCTCTAAATTTTCATTACTCGTCATGAGCATTGTCACTAAACGACACTTTTCGCTTGTCTCTTTTTACATATCTTCTTTTTTATTTTTGTTTTCATGATTATAAGCATGAAAACTCGCAGCTAGAATTGACATTTTTGTTTTGATTTTTGATTAAAAGAAAACTGCTCATGTGGTTTATTATAGAATTGTCATATTTTTGCTATGAACATGTTGTCTTCCTTTTTTATGACCCTTTTGGTTCTAAGCATGCCTTGGTTGCATAAGTGCAAGGCCTCCATTCATTAATATTTCGATTTTTTATATTGATATTGATGGATTTTTTATTCATGAAACTTTGAATTATTCAATTTTTATTCGATGCACTTACCTTTGTAATTAAACAATGCACGTAGTATGGTTTTCAAAGTTCTCTGATAATAATATGTACCCAATGCCAAGGTGGCATACGAAGTACATCATGCCATTACTCTTCTGCATGGTCTCGGGCTTCATGAAGTTGATCACACGCCTAGTGATTAACACCCTGCCCGTCGTTTCAATTATCACAACAAATATTGATAAGGCTCGGGGTCATGGCTCTGTAGTGTTCTACCAAACCCTACCTGTGTATTCTATGTCAATTACTAGTCCATTCAACATGGCTCCAGTAGTAAGGGTCGACCCGAATGGCACCCAAACCCTACTATCATATGATAACGCCAGGGAGGATTTAGAAAGGAGCGGTTGGCATTTATTCATCAAAAAAATTAAGGGTTTCAATCTTTGAGTCGCCCAAGAGTTTTCTTTGAATTTTGATGGTTGTAGGGCAAAGATGGGTCACGTGAAATTGGAGGTAACAGAAGAATTCTTAAGCCAAGCCACGGGTTTGCCAGCAGTTGGGCAGAAATGGTTCAAGAATGCGAAAGTTGAGGAGGTCCCCTGGACTTTGATTTTCACCTCACGAAAAATAACCAGTTGTGATCAAGGTATGCCAGTTTCATCCTTAAAACCTAGGTTGCATGATCTGCTGGCTATTTTCAAGCAATTCATTATGTGTGGAGGAAGATTCAGATTAGTTTTCCTATATCATCTGCGCTTGCTTATGATTTTCATTGGTTTCTCGTTGAATATGCCCTACTTTCTGCTCTGAAGTTTGTATAAGATGGGTAAACAGTTTAGGATACATAGGTCATATTCAAGTTTATTTCACCATAAGCTCACTAAAATTATCCTTGTGCACCAGTTACAGTCCCAAAACGAGTGTTGGGATTCATTTATCATACGAAATGGTTTTGGTGACCATGAGTTGGGACAGGTCGATAAGCCGGTTATCATGGAAACCCTTGTGAACACTACGGCCTCTTCCCCACCTCTCCAGACCTGTGATTTTGTCCCTAATAACGAACCCTCAAGCTACCCTAATGTTATCCAACAGGACAATCGACCGGTCTCAGACCCAAAGAGTTTCACTAAAACTGTTATGAAACCTACATGGAAGAAGCACAAGGGCAGCGTCGATGTTAATTTCAAGAATAAAAGGGTTGGTCGTTTGATTTCACGAAGTGTTCAAAATAAAATCAAACCCTATGCAAACACAAACAACACAATTGAAGTGAGTGAAGATTCAGACTCAGAAATAGAAAAATTCTTGGCTGAAGAGAACCCAATGTCATACGGATTTTACCCTGACAGACCCTACGACTATGTTAACAACTTGCCTCCTTGTCTAAAGGATGACCCGGAATTTCCTGGAATTCAACTCTGTGATAAGCCTACCATTCGCATGGAAAATTCACCGACCCATAATATTGTCCATGCACACTCTTTACAGTCTCAATGTGAGGTATGTCGATCCTAGATCGACAGGTATTATACCAATGTTCTATTGCTACAATCACGACTCAAGTCTCTAAAAGACCAAGTGGATATGTTGACGAATGAGAACAATAGACTCAAATCCATAACCCAAGACAGCCTTTCGAACTCATGAGGGCCACTATGAGTTTTTGGTCATGCCCTTTGGCTTGTGTAATTCCCCCTCCACCTTCCAAAGCCTCATGAATCATGTCTTTCATCCCTTTCTCTGTCATTTTGTATTATTTTTCTTTCATGATATCCTCATCTATAGAAAAACCTAGACATACCATCTTACTCATGTGGATCAAGCTCTCCATCTACTCTCTCAGCACCAACTTTTCCTGAAACAGTCTAAATGTGATTTTGGTGCCTCAAAAGTAGAATACTTAGACCATTTGGTTGTCAAGGATGGCATCAGGGTGGATCCAAAAAAGATTGAAGCCATGCAATACTAGCCGCACCCAAAGACTCTCAAAATCTTGCGTGGATTTCTGGGATTAACAGGGTATTATCACAAGTTTGTTAAGAATTATGGAAAGATTGCAGCACCTCTCACTACTCTCCTCAAAAAGAACTCTTTCACTTGGACTCCAGCCGCTGCTCAAGATTTTCAAACCTTGAATATGGCCATGTGCACCACTCCAGTTCTAGCCCTTCCTGATTTTACAAAGACCTTTGTGTTGGAATGTGATGCCTCAGGGAAAGGAATTGGTGATGTCCTTATGCAAGAGGGTCGACCCTTGGCCTTCACCAGCAAGTAACTATCTGAAAGGAATCTGGGAAAACCCATTTATGAAAAGGAAATGTTGGCTATTCTGCATATCGTTGATCTATGGCACTCTTATCTCTTGGGGAAACATTTCCAAATTAAGACAGACCATCAAAGCCTCAAGTACTTTCTGGAACAATGCATTTCCTCCCCAGAGCAACAAAAATGGGTGACTAAGCTCTTTGGATATGATTATGAGATCATTTACAAGAAGGGAAAAGACAATGTGGTGGCGGATGCACTGTCCCAAAAATATGAAGAAGAAGGATCCATTTTTTCTCTTTCCTTCATTGTACCAGATTGGCTCCAAGCTGTGCGCTAGGAATGGATACAAGATCCCAAAAGTTTGCATCTAATCTAGCAATTGCAGACCAATGCTCCAGCTCCCCCAGGGTACTCTTGGCTCTAGGATGAGCTTTGATACAAAGGTCATTTGTATTTAAGAAAACAATCAAATCTTAAATCCATGGTACTTTCTAAGATTCATGCTATACCCACAGCAGGGCACTCCGTGTTCACCAAAACCTATGATAGGGTCAAACGTTCTTTTTTCTGGGATGGTATGAAATAGGACATCTGTAATTTTGTCACTGAATGTGAGGTGTGTCAACGCAACAAGGGAGAAATAGTCAAATCTCTGGGCACACTACAACCACTTTTGATTCCACCTGCTATTTGGAAGGATATCTCTATGGACTTTATTACCGACTTACCCAAATCAGGAAATAAATCAGTCATAATGGTGGTTGTGGATCACCTTTCCAAGTATGCTCATTTCTACGCTCTTTAACACCCGTTTACTGCATCCATGGTGACTCAAATTTTCATGGAGCAGGTCTTCAAGCTTCATGGCATCCCGCACTCTATTATTTCTGATCATGACCCAACTTTCACAAGCAATTTTTGGCAAGAACTGTTTAAGCTACAAGTCACCCAACTGCATCTCAGCACAGCTTATCATCCCCAGACTAATGGTCAAATGGAAGTTGTCAACAAGTGTTTGGAAACATATCTGAGGTGTTTTGCCTCTAAAAAGAAAAATCAGTGGGCTTAATGGTTAACCCTAGTTGAATGGTGGTACAAAACTTCCTACCATACAACTACATGCATGACTCCTTTTGAAGCGGTATATGGATAGAAGCCACATTCAGTTCTCTCATACTTACTGAGTACCTTGAAGGTCCAGGAAGTTGACCAAACACTTACAGTTTGAGAGGATATTCTTCGTACCCTTAAAGAGAACTTGGTCATGGCACAAAATCACATGAAGCAACAAGCAATTCAAGGTCGCTCTGAACGTCAATTTGCAGAAGGGGATCAGGTGTTTCTGCGACTGCAACCATACAAGCAAACTTCCCTCAAGGCCGAGCATTGTTAGAAGCTAGCACCCAAACTTTATGGTCCTTATACAGTTCTCAAGCATGTGGGACAAGTCGCCTATCAGTTAGCTCTGCCCAGTCAGTCGAAGCTACATCCTATTTTTCACGTTTCATTCTTAAAGAAGGTGATTGGAACTAGGTTCCAAATTCAAACCAACCTTCCCGAGTTAGCTGAAGAAGGATCCATTTGGCTACAACCAAAAGCAGTTTTGGACCAGCGTGAGCGTCGCCTGCATCAGAGAACCATCAAGGAAGTGCTAGTCCAGTGGAAAGATACAACTCCAACAGATGCCACTTGGGAACCAACTACCATTCTGCAGCAGTTTCCACATCTCAAGCCTTGAGGACAAGATTGTTTTTAAGGGGGCAGACATGTTAGGGTCCTAACCCGAACATAGGTAGATCAATATATTTGGATGTAATAAAGGTCAATATTAATAAGGCATTTCAATAAAATAGAATAAGGTGGATGTAAGAAGACCTAATAGAAGCTTCTGTTTCTAGAAGGATCTTCCTCTAGATGCTTATCTTGATATACATATTTAGTATAAATAAGGGTCAAGGGTATGAAAACCGTAGCGTGAAGGACAACAAGATCATTCAGTAATATTTTCATGTTTAGAGAGTCTGAAAAGGGATTAAAGAAGACTCGAGGGGGCTACGAATCATGTATGAAAATGGTTCAGGTAGAGCCCACTGCTAGGCTTTGAACAAGAGTATCTTCTATAGTCAACTTGGAAAGTCTCCCAAAAGGGAAAAAAACACAAACCATAGTGTAATTCCTCCCATGGTATAGAAACCATAATCATGGCTTCAAGGATAGCCTCATATGAAGGCAGTTCAAAATCTGAGAAATCACGCAAACAAGGGTCGACAGTCCCAAAGGGTGAAGTAAATTGACCATATTCCATATGACGATGGAGGCACTGACCAGGACTGATAGAGTCTATCAACGAAGAATCACAAGCATGAGGGCTTGAGGATCTACAAACAACGCGATTAGACTCAGAAGGAGACTCAAGATCACTTGGACCATGATGGGGAAGCAAGGGCTCCCATGCCCCCATTGGATAAACCAATGGATCAATTGTTGAGACCAAGTATTGAGAAGGAAAACATGATTTCACATGTTCATGCTCAAAAGAAATTGAACATCGAGCATAAGACGCCACATAATTAACCCGTGGCGGGGTAGAGTCTACACAAACACTAGGAACATATAAAGGGGAAACCTAAAATAATGCCGAATTAGGATGGTGATTATCATATGTCACCTGATTGATAGTGACAATTCTTCCATTGTGAGGGAAACGCATCACCCAAAAGAGCGTAGACACCACAACGTTCATAGAATATACATAATCACATCCGAGAAACATATTGAAATCTAGCGAGCCTTGAACCACTATAACATCAACCAGGACAGTCTTCCCACCTAACGAGATAGGCAACCAAGGAAGAAACCTCAAATATTCACCAGGACGTCTATCAAAATCCAACAGATCATGCAAAGCAGACACAAGCTCGGGAGATCCCAAGACTTTCCAAACTGAGTAGGATAAAATACTTGTAGAGGCTCCTTCATATACAATACATCAATAAATGTTTGTTGAATTAACTTCATTCCTTATTTGAAAGGGTGCAGAAGAAGGAAGACGGAGCTCAACAAGGTCATTCCAATCAAAGGAAACCATCCTAGAGCTTGGAGGGGGTGTGCTCAAAGCGATCAGAATGCCCCCTTGTTATGAAAGTATTGAACTGGAAATGATAAAAACATAGTCAGTAGACACATCACTCTCCAAGAGAAGAATGGGATCAGCTAAAGATTGCATCAGCGTGACCACTTTGGTAGACTCAACACTCTCCAAGAGAAGAGTGGGATCAACCGAAGACTACATCAGCATGACCACTTTTTTAACCAATGGTTGAATAGGTTGCGAGACTACATGGTCTGAAGACACCTCACCCACCAAAACAGGAGTGGGATCAGCCTAAGAATACATTGGCATGAACACTTCATCAACCAAATAATGAATAGACTCTGAGGAAACCTTAGAAGACTCGGAATCAAAAGAGCTTGTAGATAGGGACCACAATCTTTGTACCTCTGGAATTCCAGGGCACATATGAGTAAGGTGATCTCCCTTGCAAATATTACAAGGGAACTTAGGCTTACGTCCTATTCGTATAGGTTTTTCAATAGAATCAATGCCCCCAGCATGACTAGCAGTGGCTGGTTGCACATCTCCAACATGACTTGCAGAGGTTGGTGATGTGTCAATAACATTACTCGTAGAGGCTACAAACCTATTGTCAGTATGTATAGAAGTGACTGGACTTTTTCCCCCAACATGACTTGTAGAGGCTGGGTGCTTGCCCCCAACATGACTTGTAGAGGTTGGTGATTTCTTCTTCCTATTCTTCCTCTTTCTAATTCATTTAGACTTCTGGTTACTAGTAACTATACTTTCACCAGAGGCAGGAGAAGGAGGAGGAGAATACTTTGTTGATAAAGGAACATAAATATTATGCCCATGACATAAGGTTCTTAACTGAGAAGCGTCAAGAGAACTCGTGACATTTGGAATGGTACCCAACCAAACTGGTAGTCCCACATTCAACCCAGGATTGTACAAAGTGGCCATCAAAGGGACACCAACACTTCTGAAGAAAGGAAAATCACAAGAATTCCCTGGCAAAGGGGTTCCTTGATTGGTATCATCAGTAAATTTATCCATGAAGATCTTACGCATAGGTTCTCCCCTTACGGGATCATTCAATTCCATAGAAGTCGCACACACTGACTCTGGAGAACCAGTGTTATCAAAACAATGCCTGTAAAGAGGTGGCTCCACATTTCTCAGCGGAAGAATGAAAATTCCTCATGAATGGCAGAGTGGGCGGTCTACCACCCTAGGTTAGAAGCCCAAAGAAATGACTGACTAACTCACTATGGAAAACTAGGGAGCATAGAGCACATACTAAAAATTCCTAAAGGCAAATCAAGAAAACAACTATCTAGTAGGAAGAACAGTTACGCCAGCCAACACTAGAGCAACTTACCAGTGCAAGTGCAACTCGAACATAGAAGAACCCTCCAGGTATAATCTTCAAAGTGTGACTCGACATCTGCCCTAGGTACCGCAGTATACCCCCGCAGTCACCTGTCTATGTCCCTAGAAAATGGGCAACTAAGTTTCTAGCTCGCAAACAGTCACCGGGTGGGTATAGTCGATACTCGGGTGGACCGCAATGAGCAGGATAACAGGTCTGAAACCTATCGAGGGTATCGAAAGCAAGTGGTCTGGAAGACAAATGAGAATCTTGAATGGATTCGAGGTCCATGAATCTATGTAGGAAAATTCAAACGACATTATCCCACGACAAATCCTCAATATGTGTTCCCCACTATGTTTGATCCATCTTTGGAGGGGTTATCTCCGCTACCTTTCCACACACGACCTTGTGTTTAGCCCCTGTGTTAGAGGGGGGTCCCGGATAACCTTCACGTTTACTGGAATTTTTACATTCACTAGCTTTGACTCCAATGTTTGTTTATAAGCCTTGAAGAGTTTCCTCTCCAACTTAATTCAAGGCTCTAGACTAAACTAGTTGATTGACCCTACAAACATAAAAGTCTAATTAATTTTAATTAGCATTCTTTTTAAGGCTTGATTTACTCAAAAGGTGTGGTAGTGCAACTGATGTTGTTAAGACTCTTGTGAAAAAAGAAACTTATAAGAACACTAGCAAAGAAGGATTATCTTTCTTATTTTTATTTTGAAATGCTTTCAAGATCAGAATAAAACACAACACTATGCTAATTTTTTTTTTTTTTTAAATGCTTCAAACAAGAAACTTGAAATAAATTCTTTTTTTTTTATTTAAAGCAAGCAAAAGGGGAAAAAGTGAAAAACAAGACAAGTATGAAACTGACCTCTGGCCCACTGTGGATTGCAGAAAGTCACTAAAGACACCAAACAAGATGGTCAACAACTCTAAGACTTGCCCAAAACCCTTCTGAACTAAACACAAGAAATCTGTAAAAAGATAACCAAACTAACATAAAACCCAGGCTTCGAATGTAAAAAAAGAGACATTGTACTTAATCAAGAAACAATGAGAAGTGAAACTTCAATCAGGGAATAGGTTGACTGCCTCTTCTTAAAGAAAATATTTCTTGACACATGCATGCTACTGGTACTTAAGAAGCCTGCATATGTACACGGGTTGTCTAAAAGTAGGGCGCATATGTACGTGTGATGACACACAACAGGCTACATACACCTATGTACTTCTTGAAGAAAAAGTAAAATAGACAGACTGACAGGGCATGGAGAACTGGTATGACACCAACAGGTGACCAAAATCCTTTAAAGACTTGGCAGACTTGGAAAGAAACTCAAAAGCTAAAAACCAATCAAACACCCAAATAATCCCCTAAAAGCCTAGAGGTTTCCCCAGTATGGTTGCCAATTCTGCTATAGCCGGAAAACCCCCATATGGACTGCACTAGGGTTCAACATGTAGGCAAATCTAACCGTCTAAAAGTCTCCTACTTTTCTAACTACCCCAAATACACCCCATATTCATACACGAAAGACAAAATGAAAATATCAGGTAACTTTACCTTTTACTCCACACCTGGTGTCGATCCTCTCGTGTCTGATAGCTTCGTTGACTACAAGCCTCCTCCCAAGGTTGGTCTGCATTCACAAACAGATAAATAGGAAACTACAAACATGCATCTCATATATAAATTATGGGTTAGATGTTAGTATATAAATCAAGTACCAATATTTGACACATCATATTTTGGGATAGAAAAAGTATTCCTTTTATTGATATCACAATGTTTACTTACAACAAGGTTGGTGACTGCTCCACGAAACTTGTCTGGGCTCCTCTTCACTAAGCTCCAACTGCACTTCCACGTATATTTCTCCTCTCACACTTCTTCTAGGGAAATGGAATAGGCTTATGATGGAAGAAAAAAGACAAGAATGGGAAATTTGATGCAAATCTCACAAGGTGGCTGCAATTCTTGGGGAAAGGAGGGGATGCGAAACAGGTAGATTTTTATTGTTCTTATGCTTGGCTTAGGAATGAGACCCCAACACCTCATTTTATATGAAAAAATTATGGTTATTCAATTGGGTGACGGACTATAGGCGGTGGGACAGTTGGGAAACTACCCAATAGCCTGTAATCTCAACGAATTCCTTGCAACTTTTTAATTTTTGCAACTTTTGTGAGTATACGAGGTTGTAATGGTGTAACTAGCATATGTACACGGGTTGTAGTGGTGAAGCAAGTGTGTGTATGCGGTTAGTAGTGGTGCAGGGCGGGTACATCTTCAAAAATAGTGTTTTTAAGAAGAGATGCTCAGTGATGGCTTGGAAAAATTAGCAAGTAAGAGGATGAAATGTCAGGTATGCATGTATGATGCAATTTAGGGTTATAATAGTTACTTGTCCATATTCGTTTAGTTTGTTTCTGAAAACCCATTTTGTACCAATCACATTTTTGTTCTTCAGTCTTAGCATCAGTTCCCATGTGTCATTCTTCTCTATTTGATGTAGTTATTCTTCCACGACTTTGACCCAGTGTTCATCATTATTGGCTTCCTTAAAGTTGTCGGTTTCAACTATAGATAGTAGTGCAAGGTGTCTCTGCTCTGGTGTATAAAACCTTTTACTTCCTCTGGTCTCTATTCCTACATTTTTATGTTCAATAATATGTTTTGATGGATGATTCTTCTGAAATCGACGGCTAGGTGTTCTGGAGGGCATCAAAAAGTCGTGTTGGTCAGATTCAAGTTTATTTCACCATGAGCTCATTAAAATTATCCTTGTGCACCAGTTACAGTCCCAAAATGACTATTATTATCTATTATTTGTTCTGTTATTATGATTCAAACTCCATCATTGCTACTTCACATTTATTAGGAGCAATTTCAGGATCTGTCGTAGGTTTACCTCGTCAGATAAGGTGACTGGATGCTATGCATTGAACAGATATCGGATGCAATAACAGGTCAGCTTGTTATTGGATTTCATTAGTATAAATAATATAGAGTCTTCCTGTAGTTAAAATACTTTCTACCATCTGTTATTTCTTTTGTTTAGTTAGACAGTTTGATATCCGATTTCTTAAGTATAAACATCTAAGAAAACAAATCAAAAAGATTAGATAGTAGTTTTACTGTTGTTTAAAAAATCAATTT
>JASDQU011100121.1:19216-38718 GCA_032191745.1 Picea mariana | reverse complement strand
TGTATGTTCCCCAACCTCTCCTGTAATGTGCATTGGGCTAACATTGTCGGACCTGCAATCTGCAAAAATTCTTTCTAGGTTCATGCATCCACTTATTAGTCCAAACATTCTTTCTATGCATAGGAATAACATATCTTTATTCATTTCTATTAGCTTTACTTAGATCAACTCTTTCTACCAACTGTGCCCTAGCTTTCAGAATAGGACATAATCTATTAAACATACTTAAATCCATGCTTTCAAAACAAAACTTTTCACGTATCTTACTCTTATCAAAGTACAGAGCTTTAGCTCTTTTAATATCTTACCTCTTTTCTTCAGATTAGGTTTCTTTCTTAGCACAAATCTTCGCAAGTTAAGTAGAGTATTGTGCACTTCTGCAACAGATCTATGCACAAAGCTTCTCCTTTCTTTACTTCAGTTCCCAACAATCTCAATTTTAGGTCCCGACAACGAAACCATTTGTTGGAATAGGGGCAGACCCAAGGTTTAATGCTTCAACAACGCACCAACAAAACCCTAAGTACTGACCCTTTTGGCAACACTTGTGAAGCAGGTGAAGTCTCACCCGAGGTAGAAGCAAGGGGGGTTATAGGACTCAAGTATCTGTAACCAAGCTAGGACTCAGATGTGTGATGATATCACTTCGTAGAGTATTCTAGCGACACTTAGAAGGAGATATGCATTAGTTCATTAGCTTTATTAACATCGCATAAAAAACCCTAAGATAGATCGACGCAGTAACAATAAATATTAAGCACTTCAATCATTTAGCACATAGCACTGAGTTAGATCTAACATTCATTCATCCCTAACACCAATAAAGCACTAAGCATCAATAGATCTATCTAACATACATAATAGGCAAAGAACTAAGAAGATTTATAACATAAGCAAGACAACACAAAGCACACCAAAGACACAAGATATATGTGGTTCACCCCAGTGTGGGGCTATGTCCACCAACTACTTTATCTTATTTATTATTCTTCAATCTATTACATTCCTTCACTCCTATGCACTAAGCCATAGAGTTGAGCTTCACATCGGACAAGAGATCTGCGCACTGAGCACTAGATCCTCCTTCCCAAGATTAAGTCTAGGCACCTAGCCAACTTCTCTATTGAGCACATAGCCTTAAATACACCTTTTTTTGCACAAAGCAACTCAGAACTACTTTCACTTAGCTACTTCTCTCTTACATCACTTAGATTTTTTCTACCATACATTCTTACACTTATTTATACTTTTAAAATTTCTTACAAAAATGCCTAAACATCGGAGAACCCATGGTCCGACATCCCATAACCTATTACAAAACCCCTAAGGAACCCCTTGTTGGGTTCACATAGCCTACAAAATAAGTGAGATCCATGATCTCAGATCCTCCTGGGTGCTCCATCTTCAACCAACCTGTTGAAGTCCAAAAGTGGTCCAAACCTGACCAAGGTTTCCTCAAAACTTGGTCGAGGGCCAATATGAACCATGACACGTCAAAACTTCGATCTTTGATATTTCCAACAATAAAAACCCATAATTATCCTGAATGTCAAATACACAAATGACCGAAGGGATATAAGGGTCAACGACTCTCATTACAATCCAAAATCGACGGTACACATGGGTTTCAGGACTCTGGGCTTTGGGAGTCATGATCCAACAACTACAGGAATCAACTGAATGTTGAAATTTTGAATCTCCAGAGGGATCCTAGATCAATGAACCACACCTCTCTAGCATCTGATGGCTATGAACCTCTACGAGACTCCGGGATTTGGGAGTTCTAAGAGGTTAACACATACAACTCTCCAAATCGTCAAACTCCTAAATAGTGAGGAGTTACAATCAACGTTCCACGTGTCCTTTGGAATGAAAAACCTAGATCTTCTCTAGGATTTGTCCCTTTGGAGGTTATCAAATAAATTATCTTTACACCCATGGTTCCCCAGACTGTCGGACTACCGGACCCCTAGATCTGTTGACACATTGATCTTTGTGCCAATGACTAGGATATGTTCCAATCTTCGAAACTTTTGGAGTTCCGCACACTTCTGCAATCACACTCCAACTCTGTCAGATAACCAGAATTCTGAACTTTGTTGGATACTCATACACATGTCCTCACAAATGGATGGTCCAGATTCACTCCGACTCCCAGGACTTCAGGAAACTCGTCTCCTTTGCACACAATGCATGGAAGTCACTGAATTCGCAATGTCTAAAGGGGTTCGGTGGTTATCACCCACACTACCTTCCTAGATATGACCACTAGGAAATATCTGAGTCCTTATCGGACAAATCTCGTCCACACAACCTTGAAAATTAAAGGGTTCTCTCCTCCAAATACTTTTACCCACCATTTTTCCTGAGCTTTGTCACTCGAAGTGATTTGGACCCCCGACGCACACCTTGTGCTTCTCTGAAAACTTGAAAACTTGAAGGCTTTTATAAAAATCCTCCCACGCACTTATTGTTCTCGTCTCTCTTGAGACTCTTTCAACACTTGGATAAGTTTTGTCCCTATGCATACCTTGCATGGGTCTTCTTGAGATTTTATACTCAAATGAGTATATGTGCACTCCTTGCACTCACTCACGAAGTTTTGCATTATCTCTCCTCAGCTACTAAGTCTGAATGACTCTACCTTCACACTCCTTGCATGGCCACTGTGCACTCCTTGCACCAGTGCTTCAGAAGAGAAACAATTGAAACTTGTATCACATTACAGGTTCATTAAATTAACAATGGAATGCACACACAGGCAGATAAAACACAGAAAACAAATAACACAACATTACCCAATTACTCAAAGGTAATCATATTGAGAGATCTTAAAGAAATCCTCCTCTATTATATTTATTCAGAAAATATTTACACAGGTTCTTACAACTCTCATATTCTGTCCTTAACAACAAATATAACAACTCCAACCTCAATTACAATATTCTTCAATAACCCATTTGGGCATAGATTACATACATTTATACATGTAGGGGCTTCTCAAACCTTCCTACCGACTACTCTAGTGATTTCACATCACAATCAAATCATTCTACCACTAAGGCTTATCACAATTAAATGAGCATTTACAAAATAGATACGAGTCGATGCTCAAAATATGTACAATCCCTTAGGAATTAAATAAATTACAATCTCCTGTGATCTTATACAATGGCTCAAGCCTCAAAACATTAAAAATCCTTTAATTACAATGCTTTCAAAACATTAAATGACATTCTGTTGGCACAGGGGCAGAACCAGGGTTCAATACTTCAACAACACACCAACAAAACCCTAACTACCGACCCTTTTGGCAACACCTGCGAAGTAGTTGAAGTCTCACCTGAGGTAGAGGCAGGGGTGGTTGCAAGACTCAAGTGTATGTAACCTTAGATGGGACACAGATCTGTGATTCTTACTCTTAGAAATCTTTAGTAATGATCATTCATTAGTATTTAACCCTCAAGGAACTCCGCAGATGGCACAGAGCACCGCAACATTCACTTGGATCTAGGTTAAGTTAGCACTTAGAAACAACAAAATAGGTTTAGCACTCAACACTTTCATATATGTCAGATCTACATCCATACATCTAAGAAGAACAAAGCAAAGTGGATCTATCTAAGAGTATCATAGAAAAGCGCATAGCATAATCATATCAAAGCATAACACATGGAAAGAAACCAACACATTAGGTCAAGGCACCAAGAATAACACACATAGTTACCATGGTTCACCCCCACCCTGGGGATACATCCACAAAGTATTCTTCTTCTTTATTAGCTTTGGTAAATCAGGTTACATCACAGATCTCACACTTGTACTCTGCATAGGACAGGATATCTGCACGCACCTCACCAGATCCTCCTTCCCTGAGTAGATCTAGCACAGATGCTTCTTACAATCCATGCACTCAACACTTACAACACTTTCCCTCAACTCTGCAAGTCGGTCACATAATATACACAAATCATTTACTATAACTTAGCTTATCTTCTTCCTCTCTCTTACATTGCTTAGCTACTTATACTTTACAAAATAGGCCTAAAACATGGGTAAACCCATGGGCCAACATACCTTTCCCATTACATTAACCCAAAACCCTAAAAAGGGTCCCAAAAGTGGGTTGAGATCCCTTGATCTCTGCTTCGCCTGACACTCCATATTTGACAGATTGTTGAAGTCCAAAAATGGTCAAATATGACCAAGTGTTCCTCAAAACTTGGTCAAGGGCCAACAGGACCCCAAAACTCACCTGTGACTCGTCCCGAGTCACTGTCGTTTGATCAACATCGCTTTGAATGTCTTGAGCTTGGCCCAAGCTACTTTGACCTACTACAGTGCGACAAACTCTTGCTTAGTGAACTCCTGGATCACCACGTCATTTACTGGTCCTTCCATGCGTTGTTTTGTGGTGATGAAAACCTGTTTAAGCTCAACTGCCTGGCTCTCAACTTCAGTGAATAATTGGCATGCTTTCTCTTGGAGGGGTTGAAGTCGTTGAGAGACTTCCATCACTTTACTTTGCAACATGTGTACCTATTGTTGGGCGGCGCGTTGTTTTGGAAATCGCTTCATTCTTTCGACTGGGGTCAAGGCCTTCAGTTGCGCCTGTAGCATATCTACATGTTGCTTTGCTTCTTGGAGTTGCACCTCTAATGTCTGCAATTATGGGTTCTCTATGAGGTTATCATAAGTCTAGGCACTTCTAGTACTCAACTTCTTACATTCCAAAGCCAAGGTTTTTAACTTGTCAACTGCGCTACAAGAAATTGCCTCCCTTAGATCTCTAACTTCTTGGGGAGTCTTGGGCATGGTATGAAGCTCCAGATCTATGATGCGCTGTTGAAGTTGTTGGATTACTTCTTCAATTTGTTTCACATGTTGTGGGACATGTTCTTCAATCTTCAATTCAATGACCATCACAGAGCGAAGTTCTTTGTGAACTTGTTCCTGCACGTCAAGTTTCTCTGCTAGCAATTGGTCCTTGCTCTGCTGTAACTATGCTTTCTCCTCCTCCCACTTCACTTATAAGGCAAGTTGTTCCTATTCTGCCTTCTTATGTTGGAATATAAGTGCGCTCTATACTTGTTCCAAATCCTAGGTGGCTTGCGCTATGTCTTCTTGAGCTTGTCGAAGGCGATCTTTAACTTTCTTGACGATCTGGTGTAATTGAGTGGGCTCATCATTTGTTCCTGTTGTTCCCTTTTGTCAAGGGCATAGTAAAAATAGTTCAGCTGGACTGGAGTGCCTGCTGCACTTCTTGAAGTTCACCCTTGAGTCGGTTGAATATCTCCTCCTACTTCACTTCTTTCCTTTCTGTGATCTCTAGTGAAGCATCATTTAGTGCAGCGATCAAGAAGTCGAAGTCGTCCTGTGTGAGGATAGTCTTAAACATAGTCTGGGTGGCCATAGTTTTCTTCCAGGATGAGGGATTTGGTCGGGTGACCTTTATATTCTTAGAGGGCTCCTCCTCCTCTCTAGGCAGAGTAACCTCACCTTTGTTTTGCTCAACCTCTGTGCCACCTAGTTCTTCACCATCACCTCCCTGTGCAGGTGAGATCAAAGTAGTCTCCATGGATGTACTATGGATATCTTGAACTTCATCATCCTTCTTAGTCTTGCTCGGTCCAAGCATATCCAATATAGATTTAGGGCTTTCCATGTCAGATATTTCTGTGGGGTCTGTTGGAACAAGGAGGTCCACCGACCATTCCTTGGTAATATGCTCCAAGTCTTCTTCTGTCAACTTGCAGTACAACTAGAGTTGTTGTTTGTTCTCATCTACATGCACTGTGATATAGGTGAAGTGGCAGTCTGTGTTGAATTTGATGAAAGGTCTAAACCTATGAAGTGTGTTTGGTGTAAGGCGTGGTGTAGACTGGATTGCATTCTTTAATTGGTTGTAATAAGCATGGAAGACGACATTGGACTGCCACTACTTGTTCATGTCACTGGAGTACCAAAGCATACAAAAATTCGCAACCAGTGGTTCAAAGGGTTCGATCTTCGGAAAAGTGGCACCTTCTGGTAGCATCTAGGCGATGAAAGCGATGATTATGAGAAACCAACTAAAGTGTAACTGATACCCTTGGTCTTGTGTTTCTCTGTAGTCAAGCTCGAGCTGATTTACAAGGTACTTTGCCTAGTTCAATTGTAGTCCCTCCGCGCACTTCCCTACAAGGTCAACTACAAATCCAGTCACTTGTGTGGGTTTGTTCTTGCAGACTAATTTCCCTGTGATCATCTGGAAACCAAGGCGCACTATTGCATTCTTGATGGAGGCTACCTTGTAGCCTCATGTGCCCTTCTCTACATCGCCATATGTGTCTTTTATTCGCTAGGAGAGAGCATGATCTGTGGTCTTTCCAGGGTAAAAATCCTACAGGTCAGGGCCTTACATTCGTAGCTCTGTGATCCAATTGATTAGAATCGAATCCACCATGATGCAGTGATCCAACCATAAGTATCCTCTGTGGTAGCAGGACAGTAACAATCTAACGCATGCATTCACTTCCTGATGCCTCCCAAAATGTGGAATCTTCATTACATTGAGGAGGGTTGACTGTGCGAGGTTATGGGTCCATTGCTGAGGGACAATATTCAGGTTCCTCCCTTTTGTGATAGTTAAGTACTTGTGCAGGGCTAGCATACTGTAAAATTTGTGATCTCCAAGGTTAAAATCACTAAATTTCAGCGCTGTGAGATTATCTTGGTCAACACGAAATGTGCGCACCCCTTTCGGGAGGTACGCAGTGACCAAAGCATATTCAAAGTCTCTGGGTATAGTGTATCGATTCACTATGCCTCTTAGTGGTGGAATATATCCAAGCAAGATACTTGGGATCATCTTCACTATGGCGAAGTCGTTTCCGAGCTTAGATCGTCTTTTCGAAGGCGGTTGGGATGGTCCTGCTCGGGCAGTGGAAGGGGAAGCTGGCAGTTCTCCCGAGGACAATGCCTGTACACATGTAGACACTCCTCACTCTGACATGACTCTCTCAGTCATTAAGTCAATTAAAACTTCTTCAACTTCTTTCTCAGCAACACTGAGCTCGTCCGACATACAAGCTTGGGTCAGCTAGCTCGGGTGTGAAAGGAATTCAGGGACTACAATGAATCAAGGAAATGATCTCAGGGTAAATTAATCTCAGTTTTTGTGCTCAAATTCTCACTCATCAAAAAGTATTCTCGGTGCATGGTGCGATGGACTAAGTAGGAAAAATTAGCAACGGTCTGCTTGCAACGGGTATGATCCTTCACTAACTCCTGTTCGATCCGTTATGGCGTTTTTCAACGGTCGGATGACGAAACTTTATTTCTTTCTTTCCCATTTAGAGTGGAAGTTGAACAGATATGTCGGCCCCAACGACTATATTTCTTCATCATGGTGAAGTACTCTATGTCATTGTTCTGGTATCTCGACGAAGCTCCAATTCTGCAGTTTTTCTTTCTACGAAGTATCCTCTAGAACCTCTTGTAACCTTACAGTATTATCCCTTTTCTTTCTTAACTTTCTATCGTTCTTCTCAGTGAGCTTCATCTTAGTAATGATTTTACCATTTTGATGCTTACCTTCTGTGGTCTTAGTTGCTTCGCGCTGTTGAAATTCTTTCCTAGGGTTTCTGGGTAATACTTCTTCTATATCGAAAATAGGTAACTCAATCTTATGTGGATCCTCTAGTGTTCCCTTAGCCTCGACATCAGGGTTGCTAGTATTAAATATCTGCGACCAACTCTTCTGTTCTTCAATCAAGTGCATGACCCTTCTAGTCATAAAGTATTTTAACTCTTGCTTTTTCTGTTCCAAAACTTCTTCTTCCTCTTTTTGTCTGGCTTGTTCTCTATCAATCCAAGGTTTTCCTATGAGCATGGTAAATGGGGCACTATCTTCAATAAATTTAATAATTTCAAAGTCTTCCTCTGTCGAAGTTCCATTGACATTCATAGGTATATGGGCGAGCCTTCCACATAGGTTTACTAGTTTTCCTCTGAATAAACTTGTTGCTCCTAGGGAAGGGATCAAGGCAGGCTTTCCTATAGCTTCCCAAGTTCTTTTTGACATAATTTTCACTTTTGTTTCTTCATTAAGAATACAGTCAATGTCTAAGTCCCCTATTCTTGCTTCGACTTGCTCCTTTTCTTTGAAGATCTCTGGTAATCAGACATCTTTATGTTCCTTCAGGGTTTCTTTTATCCGTATTATTACTTTCTGTGATTCTTGTTGGGTTTATGACTTTTCTAGATCTTCCTTTTGGTCTTCTTGATTTAGATTCAACCTTTCCAACTTAGCGATCATTCTAGGGCAATCCAATACATCGTGGTCCAAAGTTTTGCAACAAAAACAACTAGGTTTTCTCCCAGGGCATTCTTTAGCAAGATGTCCTAGTCTTCTACAACTGTAACAAAGAGTTAATCCTCTCTTTCTCTTCAATGATCCCAAAATCTTCTTGTACTCCGCACTAGGATCATAGTGGCTAGCCTGCAAAAATTTCTTTCTAGGATCCTGCATCCACTTTTTAGTCCATACATTCTTTCGATACATAGGTATAACATATCTATTATTATATTTATTAGATCTATTCATATCAAACTTCCTTTCATTTGTTAATGCCCTAGTTTTTAAGCTAGGATAGGATCTATCAAACATACCTAGATCCAAGTTCTAGAAACAAAAAAAATTCACTTATCTTACTTCTACAGAGCACAAAGCTTCCAGATCTAAGAATTTTTGACTATTCTTACCTTTATTAGAGCATAGAGCTTACAAATCTTACCTCTTTTCTGCAGATCTGACTTCTTTCTTTCATAAATTTCCACTTTTACTTTTCTTAGAGCACAGATCATTCATATCTCTCTTCTTTTATTTGGATTTGATCTTCCTTTCTTCAGATATGACCTTTTGGAAACACCTACGAAGCAAATGAAGTCTCACCCGAGGTAGATGAAGGGGTGGTTGCAAGACTCAGGTGTCTGCAACCTTAGCGGGGACACAGATCTGTGATTCTTACTCTTAGAAAGTACTTTAGAAAAGATCGTTCATTAGTATTTAACCCTCAAGGCACTCTGCATATGGCATAGAGCACCACAAAATTCACTTGGATCTAGGTTAAGTTATCACCTAGCAACAAAAAAATAGGTTTAGTACTTAGCACTTTCATATATGTCAGATCTACACCCATACATCTAAGAAGCACAAATCAAAGTGGATCTATCTAAGAGTATCATAGCAAAGCACATAGCATAATCATATCAAAGCATAACACATGGAAAGAAACCAACACATTAGGTCGAATCACCAAGCATAACACACAGAGTTACCATGGTTCACCCCCACCCTGGGGCTACATCCACAAAGTCTTCTTCTTCTTTATTAGCTTTGGTCAATCAAGTTACAGCACAAAGCTCACAATTGTTCTCCGCATAGGATAGGATATCTGTGCGCACTTCGTCGGATCCTCCTTCCCCGAGTAGATATAGCACAGGGCCTTCTTACAATCTGTGCACTCAGCACTTATAGCACTTGCACTCATCTCTGCAAGTCGGTCACATAATATATGCAAAGCCTTTACTAGCACTTAGCTTATATTCTTCCTATCTCTTACATTGCTTAGATAATTATACTTTACAAAATAGGCCTAAAACATGGGTAAACCCAAGGGATGACATCCCTTTCCCATTACATTAACCCAAAACCCTAAAAAGGGTCCCAAAAGTGGGTCGAGATCCCATGATCTCTGCTTCGTTTGGCGCTCCATATTTGATAGACTATCGAAGTCCAAAAACGATCAAATATGACCAAGTGTTCCTCAAAACTTGGTCAAGGGCCAACACATTCTCTCCTCTTTCTAACCAAAGCATTTTGAATGTGCACGTTGGATGTTGAGTTGTCCTCCGCTTGCCTCATTGAACATTGATGATGATTCTCCTGCATCACCTAATGTGTGAGGTCAGAAGGGAAATTGATGGCCAAAATACATTATAACTATGAGAGACAAGGATGCAATGAATTAGATCCAATGAAATTTCCCTAACTATTGATCTAAGAATATAAACTGTTAGTAGAGATCAAGTAAGAGTATTCTCTTCTGAAGTCGGGCATACCCATGCTTAGGAGTGATGTAATCATGGCACCAAATCAAGTAAACTATAGATCCATGGAATATATGAAAGGATGAATGATGTCCATGGCCACAAACAATACACAGTGAATCCATGTAATATATAAAGTAGCAATCATGGCCATGAGTAATACACAGTGGATCCATGAAAAAACAAATCATAACCATGAATACATACATAGTGGATCTATGTCTTAGAATCAAAATTAGAGGATATATGGATTCAATGGAGTGAACAAGATGATCATATGCAAGTACCAATGTCTGAGGGGTTGTACAATATGTCGAGTAGGAGAAAAAACAATGTGATGCTCATACTTCACCCAAAGTCTTCAAAACGATCCATCGAGATATGAGTCTACACCGTATGAATAGATGTGTTTGGGTCGACCATAGTGAGACACCGTTTGATTATTGGTCATTGAATTATACCCTTAACAAATGTGAGACGACCCACCGATGATGATAATGGGCATCAAGGTACCTTGATACAATATCACAAGTGTGAATAAATGACCTAGTGTCGAACACCTGGTAGAATCTATCGAGCAGGGGACATTGATGTATTCCCACTTTCAATAGTGAGGGAACCTACATTGATGTATTCCCCAATGTACCACAAAGAACACTAGATCCTTTTCCCAAAGAAATATGTGTTGAAGTCCACAGGAAGATGGTCGTTGGAAGGAAGGCATTAAGGCATCCTCCATCATCTAGTATGAGGGGTAGCAGAAGGCCAAACATTTGGAAGGACACAGAAGATTATATTGTAAGGAGCAGACCGAGGTATGACTCTGAAATGCACCAGATGGAATAGTGCATGACAAATACTCTCTAAATAGTATCCAATAATGGAGACTATTGACAAAGACGAGGAATCCACCAATGGGTTCAAATGGAAACGAAGGTACTGCACAAATCCCTATGTGTGATAATTTTTGTTGACATCGAACACAAGGGAAATCACTCAGTTAGGGACCAATAATGTTTTTTCTTTTGTTTAGAACATGGTCACCTATCAATGATGGAAATAGGCCCAAGGTGTAACTCTAGGTCATACTCTCAAAGCAATGTGTCAGTGTCAATAAGCGAATACCCTCCAACAAGAATTAAATGAGGACCTTCTATACTAGCACGAGTGAGATACAAAGATACTTGTGATGATGAGATGTACTTGACTAACACATGAAGGCCAACTTGAAAGGTTAGAGACTTTCTGTAGAATGGTTGACTCAGGATGAAACTTTCCTTGAACAAAATCATGACACATTATGTGACTTAGGCAGCATGGATTATAAATTGGGATACATTTGTGATACATGAGGCATCAAAAAACTCTCCATATTGTTGGAATAATAACCAACTAGGGGATATTATGCTAAAAAACAAGAAAAAGTCTCCTAAATACATACTAAACCCAAAATATTGAGACATTGACTCAAAGATTGTGCTTTGTTTAAGGGAGACAAGACTACTTCCAACAAAAGAGATAGATGCTTCCCCCCCTCCTTTTATTTTTTTTATTTTTTTGTATTTTTCACGTTATTAAATCCTAAAAAGGAATAAAATAATTTTATAGCACAATGGAGGAAACAAGTGTCATGGGAAAACAATACTAGTTCCAAATCGCAAAGAACATACCTATGCTCAATCAAAAGGAAGCATGTGCAGGATAAGGACACTTGGTGAATGTTTCCTCTAAAGTTAAGATGTCGAGTCGCAAAGGCATAAATTGCAAGGCTATAAACTAGTAGCAATGTGTAAGCAAATGGTTCAACAACAACAAGTTGAATACAACATTAGGCCTAGAAGCACGGGCAATTAATACACAATGCACCAATTACAACTCAACAAAATTTTGGAAGCCCCGTTGGTGAATAAGCCATAAATAGATTGAGAGGAAGTTATGAGGGTTCAACGCAAATACATGGAATGACTATCGAGGGATTTTGAGCCTACAGGAAGACTACAACATAGGTGTCAAAAATTCTAGTGAGGTACTAACTAGGACGTCCATGGAGAGGTAATCTCTACCGTCCATAAATGACACCTTTAAGAAGCTTGAGAAGTGTAGCATTGCTAATGAATGGGGTGGACCCTATGGTAGATCTATGATTGATATGAATAAATGAATTATGTAGGAGGAATGGAACCTACCTATATTCCAGTAAAAAAGCACTATAATTGTTGAAGAATCTGAAGAAGTTCTAACATAAGTATCAACATGTGTTAGGGGGATTCTTATAGGCAATGGACAAAAAAATATTGAGAAGAAGATATGTAGCTTCAACGCAAAGTCACGACGGTACTAAATAGGACTCCTGAGCCTAATAAAAAACTTGTAGCATGAATGTTAGAATACAAAAAAAAATTAAACTAGGACGCCCATGGAAGGTAGGCTCTACCACATGAATTACAACACTTCTAAACAACAGAGAAGTTTCTGCATCGCAACTCTGATCCTAAGAAAAAATGAAATAGGAAATTGATAATGAAAAAATGCATGAAGGGGAAAATCTAACCTATATTCCAGTTTCAAGATCATTTCTTGTCAAAATGGATCGACATGGAAAAAAGGTACCAAAGAAAAAATGTCTTCAAAGTCCTGTGTATAAGACCAAAAAAACTTACCCAGAAGTTAATAAGTCCAATATAGAAAACTCTGATAAAAACATGTGCTAAGGCATACAAAACTTAAAAACAAGAAACCTTAAAATTACAATATGTACAGAGGATTTCACATCCTTACGACTTATGCATAGTAGTTCTCCAGGTAGAGCCCATTTCTAGGCTCAGGCTAAGGGATTCTTTGGTAACAAACTTGTAAATTTTCTAGGTTAGGAGGAGGTAAAAGATACATAATCATAGATTCAAGGATAGCCTTATCTGAAGGAAACTCAACATCCATGAAATGAGGGCTCAACAGAACATAAATACCAGGGCTCGAGGTATTACAAATTGTAACATCAAACTTAAAAGGAAATGCCAATTACTCGAACCAAGAGGGGAAATAAAAGGCTTACATGTCCCCATTGGATTAAAAACCTAATAAATTGTTGATACCTTGTCTCAAGAAGGTGAAAATGACTGTAAATAGCCTTTCTCAAAAGAAATTGAACACCAAGGAAATGTGCTACATAATTCACCCATGGTAGGGAAGATTCTACTTGAACACTAGGAACATACAAAGGGGAACCTGAGATGAAATTGAAATAGGTTGGTTATTATCAAATGAAAATTGATCAATAGCGACAATGCTTCCATTTTGAGAGAAATGCATCACACGAAAGAGAATAGACACCACAACCTTCATAGAATAAACATAATCACACCCATGAAGCATATTGAAGTCTAAATGTCCTAGCACCACTGACAGATCAATTAGAACAATATTCACAACTAAGGTGATAGGAAAATGAGGAAGAATCCCTAGACATTCACTAGGTATTCTGTCGAAAGCCAATAGCTTCACTGGTAGCTAACACAAGCTTGGAAGAAATCAAAGCTTGTCAAGCCAAGGAGGATAAAATACACGCATAGGATCCTTCATCTACAATACATCAACGAGCACATTTCAACATAGATTCAACCAGAACCGTTATTTGGAAAGGTGTATAAGAAGGAAGGCGAGGCTCTACAAGATCATTCCAATCAAAGGAAACTATCCTAGGAGTTGGATGGGGCATACTTGAAGAGAGTAAAATACCCCCTCGTTCAGAAGGTACTGAATTAAAAATGTTAAAAATATATTCTAAATATGCATCACTCCCCGAAAGGAGAGTGGGATCATCTGAAGATCATGTTTCCTCAACCACTTTGGAATATTGGTCACTATCCAAAAGAAGAGTGGGATCAGCTGAAGATTGCATCGGTGCGACCAATTCCTCAACCAATGGTTGAAAAGGATGTGTGAAAAAATGGTAAAGGGATGCATCACCCCACAAAATGAGAGTGGTTTCAACCAAAGATTGCATCAGCATAACCATTTCATCAACCGACGATTGAAAATATTGTTGGGAACCAAAGGTGACTCAAAACTAGAAGGTCCTTTAGACAAGGACCACGCTCTTCATACCATGAAAATATAAGGTCACAAATGCATAAGGTGATATCCATCACAAATATTATAAGGGAAGTTGTCTTACATCTTATATGTCTAGGCTTATCAGCTGTATCAATTACCCCAATATGACTTGTAGCGGTTGGTGGGTTTCCCCTAGCATGAATTGCAGTGGATAGGTGTCGATATACATCATGAATTGCATAGGTTGGTGACAATTTTCCAGTATGACTAGCAATTACTAGACTCTTCTCCCAACATGAATCATAGAGGTCAATTGCTTATCCTCAGCATGACTCGCAGAGGTTGATTGCTTGTCCTCGGCATGAATCACAAAGGCTGGTGACATATATACAACATGACTTGCAAAGGTTGGTGAACTAATGCCAGTATGACTTACAGTGACTGGACTCGTGCTTTCATCATGACTACAACAATTGGTTTCTTCCCCCAGCATAAGTAGCAGAGGCTGGGGACAGGTCTCCAACGTGACTAACAGAGGTTGGTGACTTTTTCTTCTTATTCTTCCCCTTCCTATTCCTTTTAGACATCTGGTTACTAGTAGAAATACTTTCACCATAAGAGGGGGAAGGAGAAGGACTAACCTTCATACATGTTACTCCTTTTTTCTTTAGTTTTCATGTCCATTTTTGGGTGATCCTCGGTTTTTTTTTCCATTTTTGGGCAGTTTATCGGCACATGGTTTTTCATTGATGGGTTTCTATTTCCAGTTAAGTAATTAGGGTTGTTGACTAATCCAAGTCATTGGATTAGGGTTTTGGATGTCATTGGCTCTTATATTTATATTTTATTGTAAACAATGTATGGTGTGAATGAATATAGAATATGTTGGTTTTCCCGTTTTGGGTTTCCAGGGGAAAAATCTCTATGTAATGTGCGTGTTTTCCATTGTATCTTTTCTCTTCTTTGATTGAAAATCTATTTGCAGTAAAATATTGTACAAGGTTAAAATATACATTTGGTATTAGAGCAATTATTGTCTTCAGGGGGGCTCCTTTATGGTTAAGTGTTTGACTTGGGACTATGATAACCCTTCTTACAATGGGAGATATGTGGTATTGATTCTTCAACTGAAAATAAATGGTGATTATTTTGAAAATAGAGATCGAGAAATTTAATGCAAAATTTTTTGAGTTGTGGAAGCTCAAGATGGAAGATTTGTTGGTAGACAGAGATCAGTGGATCACAGTGGATCTAGGTACTGCACTTGTAGGAACGTCAACAGATGACTCCAAAAAGTTGGATCGAAAGGAGAATACCACAATCTAATTGTGTCTCTCATATTCAGTATTACTGAAAGTGTCAGGGGAAGCTACAACCAAGGAGTTATGGAATAAGTTAGGGAATTTGTATCAGTCTAAGTCCCTGGTAAATAAAATTTTCTTGTATAAGAAGCTATATAACCTGAGGATGAAATATGGAGACTCATTGACAGAGCATCTGAACTCATTCAATATTGTGGTAATTCAATTATTATCTGTTGATATTAAAATATCATATGAAGATAAGTGTATTAGTTTACTATTCTATTTACCAAACTCGTAGGATAGTCTGGTTGTGGCCATAGGTAGTAATACAACTAACTTTAGTTTCAATGATGTGGTCTCATTCTTGTTGTTGGAGGATATGAGACAAAATAACATGGAAGGACAAAGCACAGATGCATTATTTGCAAGAGGACACTCCCAGGAAAGAAATAGATCTAAGTCCTCAAGTGGGATTTCTAAGTCTAAGGATAGATCTAAATCTCCTGGAAAGTTTGTAAAGGTATGTTGGAGATGTGGAAAAGAAGGGCACTTCAAGAAGAAATTTATATCCAAAAGCATTGAGAAAGTGAAGGGATCTTAAGGTGCTCCATATATGGAAGAAAATACCTCCACGGAAGAAAGAGAAGTTGTTTACTTGGATTCTTAAAGCACACATATAGATCATGAGACATGATTGGTTGACTCAGGTGCATCCTTTTATACGAATCCCCACATGGAGTGGTTCTGTGAAAATGAAAGGTATGATGGAGGTAATGTTTTCCTAGGTGATGAATCGACAATTGGAATCATAGGACGAGTAAAATTCAAGTTGAGGCTCATATGTGGAAGGATTATAACACTACCTGGTATTCTGCACATCCCAGGATTGGCCATAAATTTTATTTATGTAATAAAAATGGATGATGCAGGGGTAAAATCAGTATTTGAAAAAGAAACATGTAGGATGGTTCGAGGAGAAATGGTGTTGCTAAAGGGACTTTGGATTGGAACTTTGTATAAGCTGCAAGGAAGCACTATTAGTAGTGGGTGTAATACTTCCATTGTTCCTAATATTGGAGCAGAAGAAGAAAAAAATCCTACATTATCTCGAGAAAAGGTTATGTTGTGGCATCAAAGACGGGGGCACATCAGAGAGAAGGGTATTTGAATACTACACAATAAAGGTATGGTTGAAGGTATGTCTAACTGATCTCTGGATTTTTATTTCTGTGAACATTGTGTATATGGGAAGCAAAATCGGGTAATATTCCCCTCTGGTGCAACAATGGCGGAAAGAATTTTACAGCTAGTGCACAGTGATGTGTTTGGACCTGTGTCGGTTCTATCATTGGAAAAATTTGTGTACTATGTATCATTTATAGATGATTTCTCGAGGAATGCTTGGATATATTTCCTCAGGAAGAAATCTGAAGTCTTTGACAGGTTTAAAGAGTTTAATTCTCCTGTTGAGAATCAAACAGAGAAAAGAATTAAGGTGTTGAGGAAAAATAATGGTCGAGAGTTATGCGGGAATGAATTTGAATATTTATGTAAGAAGTGTGGTATAGAAAGGCAAACTACTACTCCATATACACCTCAAAAAATGGATTTTCAGAAAGAATGAATAGGACGTTGATGGAAAAAGCAAGGTGCATGATCAATGGTGTTAGGTTAGGGAAACAATTATGGGCAGAGGAAGTGGGTATTGCATGTTACCTGGTCAATCGATCACCCTCATTAGAACTGGATGAAAAGACTCCACATGAGGTATGGACTAGTAAGAAACCCTCTCTCACACATCTCAAGGTATTTGGTTGTGAGGCCTATTTTCATGTTCCAAAGGAAAACAAGATTAAGTTAGATAAGAAGGTTGAAAAGTGTGTCTTTATTGGGTATAAATATGGTCTCAAAGGTTATAATATTTGGAACCCATAAACTAAGAAGGTTGTGTATAATCGAGATGTGGTATTTAGATAAATTAAGGATGTTTTCAAACAAGAAGTCCTACCAAGTAAGGAATAACCAGAGAAAATAGATTTTGAGCCAAAGGATGATGAATCAGAATCTATAGAAGAACAGGAATCAAAAGAAGAATATCCTCATACTCCAATATTGAGTAGATCGGTGCAGGAAAAAAGGCTACCGGAAAGGTATACTCCACCTAATTTCCATTCACATTTTTCTTTATCTATTACTGATGATGATCCTAGAACTGTTAGGGAGGAAGTGGACTCATAGGATGGAAAACTCTGGAAAAAGGCCATGGTTGAAGAAATGATAGCCTTGGATAAGAATGAGACATGGGTTCTAGTGGGGTTTCCCACTGGTAGAAATCCAATTGGTAGAAAATGGGTATTTAAAAAGAAGATGAATGCATAAGTCAAAGTGGAGAAATACAAATCTCAGTTAGTAGTAAAGGGTTATTCCCAGGTTGAGGGAATTGATTTCGGTGAGATTTTTTCTCTTGTTTCCAAGTTAACTTCTATTAGATTTATGTTATCTTTTTTTGTTGCGTTTAATTTTGAAGTAGAACGGATGGATGTGAAGACAAAATTCCTCGATTTTCGTGTCCATTTTTTAGCAGTCCTCAGTTTTTCGTGTCCATTTTTAGGTGGTTTTTCAGCACATGGTTTTTCGTCGATGATTTTCTAATTCTGGTAAAGGAATTAGGGTTGTTGAATAATTCAGGTCATTGGATTAGGTTTTTGGATGTCGATGGCTCTTATATGTATATTGTATTGTGAAAAATATATGGTGTGAATGAATATAGAATATGTTGGTTTTCCCGGTTTGGGTTTCCAGAGGAACAATCTCTGTGTATTGTGTGTATTTTCCATTGTATATTTTATGTTCTTTTATTGAAAATATATTTGCATTAAAATATTGTACAAGGTTAAAATATACAAGATGTACAAGGTGAAAGATCAAAATCTTTGTGATGCCCCTAACATAAGGTTCTTATCTAAGAAGCATCAAGAGAATCCGGAACATTCAAAGTGGTGCACAACCAAACCGATAGTCCTACATTCAACCTAGGAATGTTCAAAGTGGCCATCAAGGGGGAACCAATATTTTCAAATAAATTTATATTATAAGAATCCCCTTGTGCATGGGTTCCTTGGTTGGTATCCTCAAGAACTTTGGCCAAAACTTTCTTATGCACAGGTTCATCCCTTGCGGGATTGTTCATGTCCAAAAAAGTCTCATGCACTGACTCCGACAAACTAGTGGTATAAAAACCCATGCCTTCTAAGAGGCGGCTCCATGTTTTCAAGAGAAACTCTAGGGGTCCTTCCCAACCAGCGGAGTGGTTGGTCGACCACCCTAAATCAACAATCCAAAAGTGATGACACTGAAACAACATAAGGAAAACTATACAAAGAAGCACTCCACTAAAAAATCCTAAGAGAAAAATTGCAAGAAAATAACTTTTCCAAATATTCAGCCCAACTGGATAAGGTCATGAGTCCAAAGTAATGAAAAATTGGAAAGGTACCTTCCAGATGAAGGCATGGGTTGATTAAGTCCCATGAATCAGTCAAAAAGGGAGGGAGAATAAATTATCCCAACATCCATTGACCAACCTTATCCCATCCAAGCACCCACACTTCACAGGGCACCCTTTAACAGTACTAAAAAGTGTGATACACAATCTTCCCCAGGTACCATGGAAAACCCCCAAAGTCACCTCTGAGATCCTTAGGAAAATCAACTAAGGTACCCAACTCATATTCATCATCTAGGGGGTACATTCGACAATTGGGATTGAATTTATGGGCATGGTAACTGAGCCCTATTGAGGAAAAGATATGAAATAATATTACTCAAGTATTTTCAGATTCTGCTTGACTAAAGAAAAATATACGGGAATATCACACTATGTTTATAGCCAACACAAATAACATCCTAACTCACAAGTATTAATTACAAGTGCTTAGGCTAGTCTTTTATCAATAGAAAAGCTTGCTGGAAATTTACTTTTTATGTAATTTTCGGAATATAACAGTTGTTGAAATAAATGTAAAGACAGAAGTAAAGACACCAAGATGATAA